>VMDO01002459.1:0-85000 GCA_007922755.1 Pedetes capensis
TTTTGAGAAAAGGTCTTGCTCCATAGCCCAGGCTGGCCTAGACCTCACTATATAGACCAGCCTGACCTGAGACTTTCAGGGATCCTCCTGCCTCAGCCTGCTGAGTGCTAGGATTACAAACATGCACCACCATGCCCAGCTTCAGATTACGTGTATGACTCTCTGGTAGTAACATGTTACTTAGAGTTTGTGTAAGATTTCTCTAAGCACAGTAATAATTTGGTTATGAGTGATCATTCACATTTTACAGATAAGAAAAATGAGGCACAGAGAGGTTCATAGGCCTTTGTCTCTATCTATTGTATCAGATAGCCTGTAGCCATACCACTGTGGCATCTGAACCCGTCAGATCTCAGAAGTTAACCAGTGTCGGGCCTGGCTAGTACTTGGGTGGGAGACCACTTGGGAACACCAGGTGCTGTAGGATTGGGAGAAAAACCCAGCAACCCACTCCCAAAAAGCAATCAGCCGTTGAAAACCCTACGAATAGTAGAGAAGCACTAATGATAGTGTTTCCCCTGTTGTATGTAGAGTCACTATGAGTTGTACGCCGACAGGATAGCACCCAACAATAACAACAGCATGGTATCAGATACCTGGTGCATCTGGAACTGAACCTACAGGTTATGTTTCCAAAGTCTGCATGTCATCTTTATGCCACATCATGGCCATGTCCTCACTGACCAAATAAGTTACTGAGTATGTCACTAACTTAAACAGCATTTGTTGTCATTGCTATTGGGCTGGGGATGGGACCCAGAGCCTTGCCACATGCTAAGCAAATGCTCTGCTACTGAGCTACATCCCCATCCCCTTAAAATAGCATTTTGAAATTTTATAAAGTTATGCACAAACATGAGATACTGTTTTGTTTACTGTTATACCTTGAATGGGGAAGTTCTAGGAAGAAAAGTGACTTCAAGATCATCCACTGTTTTTGTTGTTGTTGTTGTTGTTGCTCCTGCTGCTGTTGTTTTTTCCTGTACTGGGGGTTGAACCCAGGGCCTCACACTTACATGCTTTGCAAGTGCTAGACCACTGGCCTGTACCCCAAGCCCATTTTTTTACTTTTTTAGAGAGAGGATGTCACTAAGTTACACAGACTGCCTCTGGTCTCAAACTTGTGATCCTCCTGCCTCCACCTCCTGAGCCGCTGGGATTACAGGCATGTGCCACTGCACCCAGTTGAAGGTCATCTACTCTTTTAGCCTTTGTAAGTCTTACTTCACATTCAGAAGAAATTGAAACTGCCAGAATTTGTCAGGGCTGCTCTAAGTAAAGGTGAGAACCTTGGATAAGAAGAAAAGATAAACAGGAACCAAAAATTGCAAAGGGAGAGTGATCAGGAAGCTGTGAAGCCCTGGAGGAGTGGAAATGGGGGAGTGGAAAGCAGATGGGGAAGGAGAGGGCCACACAGTGGGAAAGGAGGCCAAAGTGTGACCCTCCATTGTTAGCCTGATTTCAAGGGAGTGGATTATACCCTTGTGATTAAAACACCTCTTAATTCCACTGTCAACAATGCAGCCTGCTGGCTGTGTGGGCTGCAGGTCGGCCCCTGGAAGCCATTTCTGAATGTTTCACTTAAGGAGCTCAGGCAGTGTCTTTCATTCCGATGGGGATCAATTATCTCTGTTCTGCCAAAAGCAAACACAGTTCACCCTTGCAAGGCCTCTGAGAAAGAGAACCAGAGTTAATGGGTCACTGGAAACACCTTTGAATATGAAGGCACCAAGGATTTATTTGCTAGAATTAAGCACAAACCCCAAATCCCGCTGGTGGGCTATGTATGTGATGGATAAGTAACAACTTCTATTAAAGCACTTAGAAGTTGATTCTGTCCTCTTAAGCTGATACTCAGTTAAAAATGGAATAGAATTAATGGCTGCTTGTAGTATGTTGAGGGTGCATATGAGCCTAGGAAGTAAAGCTTCTGATTTAGATGTAGATCTCAGGTTAATGACAAAGTGACAGGATTTGACTCTAAACTGACTTTCAAAATACATTTTTTTCTCTAAAAGTGAAACACAGAGGAAATATCTATGTAACCTTTCTGATGGATTAAAGTAAGATTAGTCTTAAATCTGAATTTTTAGCAAACCTGGGCAATGTTAATTTCACTATCTACTGGGAAATGTTACTCTATTTGCATCTTCCCCACCCAACCCCACAGTCACACCCACAAAAATCTTCATATCAGTTTCTCTAAGATTAAGAAGTATTTCAGAAACTCCCCCAGTTTAACATATTACTGGATACAAATTTATCGGCAAGGAATAAATGAGACATTATAATTTGCCCTCATGATACAAAATAAGATCCAAAGAAGTCAAATCATCCTGTCTATTGGGAGTATTAATTATGCTTCTCAGTAAGCTGAGGATGGCATTGGATGCATTGTACACATTAAATAGCATCACCTCTACTTAACGAATCTACTAAAATTCCACCTGTCACATAGCCTTATGCTCAGCAATCTTATTCTACAGATGAGGAAACCAGTAAATTGAGAATAAGGAATTATTGTTGTTGTTGTTGTTAGGTGCCATTGAGTCAGTATCCGACTCATAGTGACCCTATGGTTTTCAATGGCTGATTGTTTCAGGATTGCCTTGGGAGTGGGCTGCCAGGCCCTTCTCCCATTTTTGCAGTGCTGGGAATTGAACTGGGGACCTCAGAGACTGCAGCGCAGCCTCTACCAACTGAGCTAAATCCCAGCTGGAATAAGGAAGGGTATTTGCCAAAACCTGGATGGCTAATACTCTGAGCAGTGGGAGCTGAGATCCAAATTCCTTGAAGGTGGTACTTTGAGTTTAGATTATAACTTTTGCCTTTCTCCATTTACAAAACAAAACTAAAGACCAGGACTCCTGACCCTGCGTTAGTTACTTGTGCAGGCTCCTTCTGTGTCTCTCTGACTTACTAGCTCACATTATGGCAGTAAGATCATTTTTGCATATGGGATCACCCTTATGCTCTCTGCTCACAGGATCTGTGGAGGTTTTAATCCTTTACCCAGGAGTAGGAAGAGCATGATGGAGAGATGTTAGAAACTGTTTCCAGGCTCTGGAGAAACATGCAATTTATTACTGTTTCCGTGTTCATTGTTGAAGTTCCTGGGGGTAAATAAAACACTGAGAAGTAGTATACCATCACCAGATACCACTCAACCTCACTTCTACCATGAGTTGAATCCATTTATTTAGCTTTAATGCTAAGTTGAGACATTTGGCTTCTCCACTTGTTACACACCTAGAAGATAGGATTTTTTCATAAAATGGTTGTGAGATTTAATGATAGATGGTATGAAAAGTAACTCAGCACACTGTTTGGAATATAGTATGTAGTCAGGAAATAATGCTGGCACTTTATCCTGTTTCCAACTCTTTTGAAATCTGAAGGTCCTGGATGACTTTCTTTGGTTTAATCATTTTCATTTCTTTAGTTGCAACTACTTACAGAAAGTCAATTCAGTGCTGGCTCTGCTAGGCACTAATCTGCTTCCTGACCTGTGAAAGCAACATAAGATTCTCAAATTGCAGATCTACCAGAAATCTGGATTCTCCTCTCCTGTGGCTTTTTAACCTCTGCTTTTACCAGTGCCAAACTGTCTGCCACTATGTCTTGCTTTCCATTTGATTTTAGGAGAGGAATTGAAAATCTGAAATAAAATCAAGCTCAAATCTATCATAAAAGGAGAAATATAAAGCCTGAAACTTTGTGAAAAAACATATTGGGTACTTCAAGAGGTAGAATGGTTAACTATAAAAAGTACATTATAACCTCAATTCATTTTGATAATCACTCATTAGCTGAAGGCAATTATAGCCACTGCCTCATGTGGTGGGTGTGTGGACCATATAAATTTAATATACATACATAAACTTTCCATAGTAATTTAATAAGTGTAGATTTTTCATCAATAACAACTACTATCCAGAATAACTATTATCTAAATGTCAGTGTCCCTCCACCTTTTTTTTTGAGTCAGGAGTCTCCCTAAGTTACATAGGCTATCTCTGGCCTTGAACTCACAATCCTCCTGGTTCTGCCTCTTGGGTTACTGGGAATAAACATGAGCCATGGTGCCTGATTCAGTGTCATTTTCATTCATGTGACTTTCAGAAAAAGAAAAAAATTCTCAAAATGTTAAAGGAATGTTCCTGTAAGCCTGGTAATTACATTTAACAGAAAAATAGCTTGATGCCTCAAGTTATTTGTTTAACATAAATTTATATGTACCTCACATGTCTATGCAACATTCATAGACCAACTGAATTTGATGTATAATCAACATCTGTAGAAATGAAGGAAACGTGCTCACCTGCATTGAGTTGCCTGTTTTCACAGAACATTAGAAAATCATTCTACATAAAGTAAACTGGGTGCCCCCAAAACTTTTTTCTTTTTTCTATTTTTTTCTTTTCTTTTTGTGGTACTGATGGTTGAACCCAGGGCCTCGTACTTGCATGCTTTGCAAGTGCTGGACCACTGAGCTGCACGCACAGTCTATTTTTATTTTAAAGTTTTTGAGACAGGGTCTTGCTAAATTACTCAGACTGCCTCTAATCTCAAACTCGGGATCCTCCTGCCTCTGCCTCCCAAGCTGCTGGGATTACAGGCATGTGCTACCCTGCCCTAAGTGTTGTTTTGGTTTTAAGTCTTCAAAATCTTGTTACTCTTGACTTGTTGAGCATTAAAACACGATGAAAAGACAAATAATCATGTCAGTTTTTAGAGGTAATATGAAAATGTGGTAAAAATAATATGAGAAAGTAAAAACTATTGTGAGAGTGCACTGATATAATAGTGCTATGTCAATAATAGTGTCAAACTAGTATCTAAAAGCAATGATTTTGATTTCTTCTCTTGATATGCCTTTTAAGTCTGGTGAGATAGATTGGAGACTTTTGATAGTTATTTTTATAATTCTGCCTAATTTTTCTTTAGATTAAAACATGAATTTTGTTTAATGCTGTATGACAGTGGTACTATAATTGCTACTGAAATATGAAAAAATGAAATCAGTTGGTTATTTTGAGTATACCTAAAGACTCATGTGTGTTTATGTGGTATGCACATTTTATATGCATAATATTACATTAAGTCTCCCTATTTTTATACCCACAGAAAGTAAAATATGACGATCTCAACTTACCATCGGTTTCTGGCTAAAACGTATTTTTAAGATTATAATTGCAGTAAAGTAGATTTAAAGAGGTTTTTTCATCATTGTCCAAAAGCTGGAATAAGTTCCAACACAGAGAAGGTGCTCAATAACTATATGTCAAATGGGTGCTTTTCTTCTACCATGTCTATTTAGATTCAATTGACCTTCAGCATTAAACTTGACATTGGTTATTTTCAGATTCCTTCTTAACTCAATTTGCCATTCATACAGAAAACATGAGTGAGCTGGCAGTGCCAAGAGAACTTTGGTTTGTAGGAAAAAGTGAATATAATAGTGCAAAAGGAAACAATAAGAAGAATTTTATGACTATGTTTTTAACTAAATATATTTTTGTAGGACAGGAATTATAAATTCAGTATAAAACAAAAGTGATGGAGAAGGAGGCTTACTAATCATGTCATGTCCTGAGTCATTGCCAGACAGAACTCAGTGGGCTCATTAGAAATTCTATTGCTTTAGAAATCTGCCCAACGTGACATTTTCTTGACTGAGACTAAGGAAATATATAATAAATTTGGCTAAAAAGTGAATAAACATCAAGAATAATCTATGAACAAGATATATAAAAATAGGAAAATATACAACAGCATAATTTTTCAAAAGGGCTAGATATGTACTCCCCACATGTCTGTCAGTTTGTCATGCTCTGAGGGCTTGAATGTTGCTGTGATGCTGAAAGCTATGCTACTAATGCTTCAGATACCATCAGGGCCACCCACGGTGGACAGGTTTCAGTTGAACATCCAGACTAAGAAAGGCCTGGCAGCCCATTTTTGAAACAATTAACCACTGAGAACCCTATGAATACCAGAGAAATACCATCAAATATAATGCTGGAAAATGAGCCCCCCAGGCTGGAAGGTATTGAAGGGATGACTGGGGAAGAGTCGCTTCCCCAAAGTAGTAGTTGTTGTTAGATGCCAACAAGTCAGGACCAACTCATAGCAACCCTCATAGTATTTCCAGTGGCTGATTGTTTCGGGATTGTTTTGGAGTGGACTGAAACATCCTTCTCCCATTTTTGCAGTGATGGAGGTCAAATCTGTGTCCTCCAAGAGTAGAGCAGCATTCTACCAAATGATGGGAATGAAGTAAAGTGCCTGGGACCTCTTTCACTGATATAACATAAATCAAAATGAGAAGAAACATAGTGGCTATAAAAATAGGCTCAAACATAAAAAGATCTTAAGCATGGCACAGTGTTGGGTAGTGTTTCACTCTGCTATATTTAGGGTCACTATGAGTCAGATCCTACTAGATGGCACCTAACAACAACAATATATGTATTAGTAACTTTCAAATACTATTATTAACCTATTGTGAAAGACATTTTTAAGAGGGTGGCCACCTCACTTTGAATAAAAAGACAATATAGACTTTATAGACTTTAAAATATTGTCAAATTATATATGTATCATTGGTTATAATCCTCTACTTGTGGACTCTTCCTTCTTATCAATATTGAAATAATAGAAATAAAAATTCTATTCAATTCATTGTCTAATTGTTGCTGGAAGTATAAAAGCTAAAAAAAGTTACTATTGAATCTATTTAGAACACCATGATTTTGTTAATGTAGAAAGGATAAAAAGACAAATTAAAGGTAATTGTGGCAGCCATTAATATATCTGACCAACACTGTTAAATACCAGCTTAGATTTAGACTGGATTTAATAACGTGAAATAAAATCTGACCCTAGAAATTATTCTACATTTTCCATCTTTAAAAAAAAACTAAGACTCAAAATTTATATGTAATTCCTATTTCCTAGATTACTTTTATTCCAGTTCTTTTGTCAAAATCATAAAAAATTCACATGGATAAAGGTGAAGCTCCAGCCAGAGGACAGTGGGTTTTCTATCCTTGTCCATTCAAAATGCTAGACAATGTTCACTATGCATCCTAGTCACAGGCTCATTGAGAGCAAATAATAAATCACAAGGGAGGACATAGATAAAGTAGAACTTGACTGAGCAGGAAGAGCCAATAGTGGATATTTTCACTTAACTCAATAACCAATGAGACAGCTGTAATAAACCAGGTAAAAATGTGGACCAGGCTCAGCAGTACACACCTGTAATCCCAGCAGCTCAGGATATGGAGGCAGGAGGACTGCAAGTTGAGGTCAGGAGCAGCCTCTATAATTTAGCAAGATCTTGTTTCAAAATTTTAAAAAGTGAAAAATGGGTTGGAAGTGCAATTCAATAGTAGAGTGCTTGCGAAGCATCATGAGGCCCTGGGTTCAACTCCCAGTACTGAAAATAAAAATAAAATTAAAAATGAATTAAAGAAATAAAAATTAAAGGGCTGGAGGTACAATTCAGTGGTAGAGCACTGGCAATGTGTATGAGAGACCCTGGTCCAGCCACCCAGCATAAAAACAAATGTGGTAAGAAGGAGGAAGGTGGAAGATTTTAATACTTATCATTGAGAAATGTTTCTAAAAAGTTAAAGCTAATTGCTAAACTAATTGTGCTTCTCATGAATTTCTTATACACAAATGATGTGCTCCCAGATTAATTAACTTTACTTCCAAAGAACTGGGAGTGATTCCAACTTTTGACTATCTGATTATTCTACTTCCATGGAAAATATCCCTCCAGCACTGCCCTTGGGCACATGTTAGACATAATTTCATAGGGTGTGAGGAGAAATGCAGAAATAAATCTCTGACTTAGCAGATTTTACTTCAGGATAGTAAAACATCATTCTTGCTTTCTAAAATTCATTTGAAGATTCTAAAATAACCCCCAACAATGATCTAGATTCTGTATTCTTTAGTTTTCTTTGCTTCTAATTTCATTTTATCCAAAAGCAGCAGTATTCACTCATGACCTGATAATGTCTGGTGTTTCACAAGACTTTATTTCTTAGTTTTGATTTTTTTTAACTTTTAAATCAAATAATAAGGTTGAAAAGTCCATGTTCTCTCTCTGCAAACTTCCTAAATATGAACCCTAAAATCAAAAGTTTTTCCATATGCTGGTACATAAGGAAGCTATGTCCCTTTGGTTCCTCTTCTGTTATAAAATTCTATGCTAGGTTTTCTGCCCTAAAAAATTAGAAAACACATTCTAATAATCAAGTTATAAAAGCAACTTTTTTATGAGCTTTGGTGCTAAGGGCATATTCTGTTGCCAACGATGTTTTATTAGAAAAAAAAAATTGAGAATTTTTTGGGAGAACAGATACAAATGATGCTACATGGCCTGTGAATTTTTATGCCTTGATCTTTCCAACACTCTTCCTTCGGGTCCTACATCAACTTCACAGTTACCAGTTTTAATCTCAGTTGCTCAGCTAAGGACACTATTCTCATCCTTTATTATGTATCAAGTTCTCACCATAGAGTTGGAGGAGAGACAAGCTGGCCAGTTCTGTCCACTGTTGGCAGGGTGTGTGAAAATGGAACCAGCAGGAAGTCAGTCTTTGTTTTAAGCAGGAAAACAGTTCCAGCTTATTTTCAATGGAGCACAAAAACACATAATTAACTGGTGCAGGGATGACATAGGGCAAAAGGCAGTAGCAGTTTAGCAGGGAGTATACTGTACGAATAAAAATTCTTGCTGGGCAGTACTAATTTGGGGAATTAGAAGGAACTGAGGAAGCTTTCTGCAAAACTGTATGAATTTAAGCTGCCTGAATTTGTCTTAAAACAGGATAAATTCCAACTGATAAATAAGACAATTTTAAATAAATATGCAAAACTCCAAAGCTACTACTGGAAATATTTATAATTAAACCAAATAAAAATTGAATGTAATTCTTTGGTTCAAAAAAGATACAAGCTTCCTATGATTTCAAAATGCATTTATATTAAACTGCAAAGATACGTGTCGCTGTCCCCAAAGTAACAACCTACTGATGTAAATTGATTTGGTGATGAAAAGTACAAATAAACTTTATAACATCAAATCAATGTTTCCCTGTTACCCTGTTTCTCCTTCCAAATGCTATCTTTCTCTGCTTTACTATGTGTAGGGAATTTATGGCACAGAATAATCAGGTAGTGCTAATAGCATCTACTCACACAATCAAATGGAAAATATTACAACTGGAAGACTCTTCCAGATTACTGTACCCTCTCATGTTCTATAGGTAAGAAAAGGTAACACAGTCGCAAAGCTAATCAATACCACATCATGCAACTTGGGTAGTTTTGCTCTTTCAGATTACCCCACATTGCAAAGCAGAGAGAATACTTTCATAGTTTTCTAATGGTATAAACAGCAAGATAATAACAGTATTTATTAAATTTTATTTGTGTAAACTTCTACTTTAGTCTTGATTAGAGTATTTGCCCAATTGGAAGTAAACTAGAGGGAAGGAAAGTGATCCTAGACATGAACGGATGGTAGGATCTTTATATTGTTATAGAATTGTCATTTCCCTAGCAAGTTAAGGATATGTTTGATGGTATAATTCCAGTTTCACTTAATGCACTAGTATGCTAACACTGTTTGCTAAAATATGGAAGTATTTGTTTTGATGATCAAGAATCTACTATTCTGAGCCCTCTAGTATTGTAATATCTAAGGACTCCAGTTCCTCCACAAACCACTTGAAGATGCAGCACCCACTCATGCAAGCCCTTTTAAGCAGGGAGTTTCTAGAGTGTAGAAACTCCAGCCATAATGCTTGAGCACAGTGAATGATACTGATCCTGATTGATCTGGATCTATACCTTACACATTGTCCAATATTTTGCACATAATTTCCCTGGTATATACAATCAAATGTAAGTTTGAAACCCAGAGATCAACACAGGAAGAGAATCACTAGCTAGCAAAACTTTTAAGCCAAGTTTAAAGTGAAAACACACAAAAAAGTAGATCTAGGTGTGTATAACCAAAAGGGATTTCATGTACGTGATAGATGGAAAGAGAAATACCAATAATAAGAACAATAGGCTGTAATTTGAAAACCTATCTTTGTAGAAAGGGTTCCATATAAAAACCAACACATTTTACCTATAAGGTCAAGACTCCACAACACAAAAGGCATGTGCATATGAAGTCAAACAAGCTGAATTAAGTTCAAGTGTGGGTTAGAGTCTACATTCATACCCTCCAATGGATCTGTGTGCCCACCTGCAGCCTGGGCCATCTGCTTTCTGAACAGATCTCTAGTGAAGACCCATCACTTACTCTTTCAGTCTCAATGATCACTGAACTCTGATGGAGTTTCCCTTCCACCAGTAGTGTTTCCAGTTGAATCTCATGCATTAGCCGCTCTGCTCCTTCTGAATTTACCCACGTTAGAGTTAGACCTGATGCACCTTCTGAATGCTTTCAACCTTCTTTGAGAAACTAAGAAAAGCTGCCTCCAGTGTGTGTGTGTGTGTGTGTGTGTGTGTGTGTGTGTGTGTGTGTGTGTGTGAGAGAGAGAGAGAGAGAGAAAGAGAGGGGGGGGAGAGAGAGAGATGGGGTATGGGGTGGGGATAGAGGGTTGCAGGTTAATTTTGGAAGCTCAGAACCTTTTCATTAAACTCTGTCTTCCATAACACTAGGCCAGAAAGAGAAAATTAGTATACTATTCTTCAGTTCATGTGATAGAAATGAGTGGTATGGGGGAATTTATTTCCTGCCAGAAATCAATCAAATCCCTATAATAGATAACTGGAATTAACATTGTTGTCTATGTCATTTGTCATTGCTTCTGTTAAAAAATATTAACTGGGAGGACATCGTACTGAGACAACTCCAGCACCTTAAGATGCTAATATAAACAAAGGGATGCCCAATTTAAATGGTAAAACAAAATTTAAGCTTAACCAGTCAAAAACCACAAACTAACCTCTAAGTAGGGGTATTCCACCAGATTATACCCAAGTAAAGCAAAGGCCTAGCTGTATCCTATCAAGTAAATTCTTTATTTTCTGCTTTCAATCTGAAAATGCCCACTGTTCATGCTGCTAAATCTGAGATCTCTGAACCTCACCTTGTTCTGTGAGCTACCTGATTCTTAAATTGTTCTTTGCTCAGTAAAACTGTGTTAAATAGAATTTGTTTTGAGTTATTCTTTTATCACTTATAAGTTTATTCTGCTGGCTCTAATTTATGTTCTCAGATGGAGGAGCAGCATTTTACATGGAAATGGTCATGATAACCAAGTCTTCCCTGTGTTTTCAGGCAGGTGTGCTCAGGATCCTCCTAGACGGTGGGGTTACATTGCTGTTAGAACCACAGTGGCATCTCAGTGAGGTGATTGCTGCCTTTGTGTCACTGCTAAATTGAATTTTGATTTTTTTTCTATTTAATGGAAGGAAATTGCTCAGATCATTCATAGTGATAATTAGATTATATTTTACCATCTTTTAAAGATTGTATCAATATAAAACTGTCTTTCAGAGTATCCACAGGTCTCAGAGAAGGGTCCATAGAAGTAATGTAAGCCAATTGGGCATCTCAGTTTTCTTAACCTGTGTTGCTTCTTCCTAGTAACACATGGGAAACATTCCTGGACATTTTTCTCAAACCTCTTCCAGTGGCTGCTTTTAAGCCATATTCTTTGTCCTCCCTCATTCTTTTCCCATGGGACCTGGGATGCATCTCAGTGAGTTCATTTTTTACTGACATCTTGTCAAGAAGGAGGTCATATGCTGGCACAGATGAATACCTCCTGGACAGGTCTTTGCATTGTGTTAAACAGAAAATTGTCTTTTCTGTAACAGCAAATTCTTCCCTTTCCTTGGCCAGAGAATATTTTCTGTAGTGGCTCCATGGACTATACTGACTATAAAGTACAAATCCAAAGCCATTCATTCAGAACTTCTTGTCCAGAGATTTTGATAGCTAAAATCAAATCTTGTCTCATTGAAATCACTAGTTAACAAAAATAAAAATGAAGCCCAAACTTTCTTAAGTTTGCAAGGACTAGGCATTACTAAAAGCAGCAACATAATCTACAGAGGAGAATGAATTTTATATTTAGCTCCAAACAGATCTGTTCTTTCACTTTGGACAAGTTAATATATATTTGCTTCCCCCTCCGCCTTTTTTTAAAAATGTAATATGGGGATAGCAATACTGACCTAAATCCCCCAATGTGGATTTGGCATGTGGTATAATCTCAACACACATTTTATAAATGAAGAAATTAATGGATAAAATGTTGAGTCAAGTGAGGAAATACTTGCAAACAGTTTTAGAATGTACAGAACAATAATCAGAGAATCATAAGATGAATTATTATGTGTGTAGTGAAAATATACATGAAACCATGTATTAACTAGAGAAAGTTGGAGATGGCATCTCTTAAGGGAAGGATGACTGGTAGAAGGAGTGACTATCTAGGACCCTGAATGAGTATCAGCTAACAATTAGAATCTCATTAAGACCCCCAACATGTAATGTGATGTCTCACAAACACATAAAGATAAACAAGGGAAAATAAAGATCCAGAAAAGTTAAATGGCATATGTAAGGGCAAATCATATCTTATTATTTGCTAAAAACAAAATAAAATATCCATGGTCTATTTTCTTTCCTTACCCAACTTGCATTTTTCTTATCAAAGACATTTTATATTTATGTTAATTTGTTAATTATCTCTGTCACTAGATCACTAGATGAGACAGATGATTATTGTTTAATTTACTGCTATCACTCACAATGTTGACTACTCTGTATCACCATACTCAATAAATATTTCTTGAAATAAATGGATGAATGAATAGTAGGTGAACCTCAGAATATGTATTTCCTAACTCCAACTCTTAGGGGAAAGGTGTGGCAGTCCACTCCTGAAAATAATCCCAAAATAATCAGTCATTGAAAACCCTATGGGGGTCACTATGAGTTGGAGCTAACTTGACAGAATCTAACAGCAACAATTTCAACTCTATAGTTCTTCCCCTATTCTTCTGTGCCTCTCTATAAAACTTATTTAGTATTTTGTGTTTCATAATGAAATGTTATATAACAGAATCACATAATTAGTCTTAGAAAATGATGATTTCCAGTTCTACATTTTAGCTGATTAGGAAGAATGAAGCTTCTTCACTTACATTATGGTTTGAATCTAACATGTCCCCCAAGGTCATGTGTTTGAACATCTGATCTCCACTAGGTGGCACCATTTGTGGAGGCTAAGGAACTTTGGGAGGTGTGTCCTCACTTTGTGGAAGCAGGTCACTGAGGATGGGACTTTGGAGTGGAGCCCAGACCTGCAGTTCTTGTCATGCTCTCTGCTCCTGATCTGACACCTGCCCCACCACCACCTGCACTGCCATGCCTCCCACCATCATGGACTTACATCCTCTATGAGCCCAAAGGAATTCATTCCTAAGTTTATTTCTATCAGGTATCTGCCACACATGAGCTGACTAACACAGAAAGTGTTCATTCTACAATCAATACAAGCAAAAATCACATTATTGTAAGATTGTAAGTATAAAGGAATAAAAATACTTATGAGAAACAGAACAAATATGGCAGATTCCCTTTACTTTATAAAAATGTACCCTATTGTTTTATATCATGTAACAGCATACCAAGTCTTAATAGAAGTTTGTCCTTCTTAGCAGATGGGCAGATACTGTGCCACTTAATGAGGTCTTTGCCTAACTGGGCATTCTTGAAACTCAGCGACAGGGAAGAATATGGAGTTGAGAACACTATGTAGCATTTCCTATATTCCTGTCAAGGTTCTATTCATTTTATATCTGTTATTCTGTGTTGTCTTCACCATAAACCTATGGAGTAGTCACTCTTCAGATAAGAAAATGGGCAAAGTGAGATCAATTCCCTTGCCCAGTATCACTCAATTGGTAGGTGGTCGGTCTATGTTATGACATTTGACTTCAAACCCCATGTTTGTAAGCATCAAATTCTGTTATCCTCATGTTCTTCTGAAAAGGATTTAAATTGTCTAGAGAAAAATTGCCCTTGAAAGATGAGTCAGCCCCAATGGATCTCCTTTCCCTATACATTTCCTGTTAAGCTTCACCTGTGTCAGTCTTTAAATAGTAGAAAAAAAAATACTTAAGATCTGTTCTAACCATCTGATTCTGAAAACAGGGTTAAATTTGGCATCATAAGCAATTGACACAATTGAGGTCTGCACGTGTGCAATGCAGATGGTGTTTTAATAGTCACTGAGTGATGAAAGCTGCAGAATATGATGTATCATGTGAGATTTACTTTCCCTTCTTAAACTCAGGAAAGGAAAGGAAACTCATAAAGGAAAATAAGCAATGCTGTTAGAAAGGAAGCAATTGCATTTAAGGCATTCACAGAGTTGCTGTATACATTTAAATATGCTTTAATTATTTAAGTACATAATATATTTTCAAATTCTTTTTACAATGCAGTACTTTCTTTTCTTATTTTTTCTTTCTTTTTTCCATTTTTGGAAATTTTCAGTTTTTTTAAACAGGGCATAACTATGTAGACCAGGCTGACCTAGAACTAGCTATGGAGACCAGGCTGGTCTCAAATTTGTGATCCTCCTGCCCCAGAATTCAGTGCTGGGATTACAGACATGTGCCACCATGCCCAGGAGTACTTTCTTTATGATTATAATATTTTCATCTTTATGTATGTTTGTGCAAGAGTTGTCTTATCCAGGATGCATTTGAATTTTGTTTTTCTCTGATTGTAGTCATGGGTCAGACCTGCCTTACTGAGATCTCACAAGTTCTATTTTTCTGGCATCCAAATATGTGTTTGTGAAATATCACCTTCCATAAGAAGCCCATTCTCTTTAATAGGTAAAAAAGGTGATCTGGGTGCAGTGGCACATGCCTGTAATCCCAGCATGGGAGGCTGAAAAGAGGATGTCAGGTTCAAGGTCAGTGGCAGTCAGCTCAACTTAGTGAGACCCTGTCTCAAAACAAAAAATTTTTTACAATGGTTGGGGATGTAGTGCAGTGATAGACCATTTGCCTAGTATAAGGCTCTGGGTACAATCTTCAGTACCACAAAAAAGTAAAATAGTTTTTCATATCTGTAAAGCTAAATTGATTTTGAATTATTTAATCAGTAATTAGCAAATATTTAACCATTTGCATAAACATAAAACAAACAGTCATATTCTTAATAAATTTAGCCATCATTTGTTCTGTTTTACATGTTTGATTTCTCCAAATTCTCTCTTCTTCATATTTTTCATCTCATATAATAAACTATAAATAAACTACATGATCAAATCTAAGACCTAAGATTCAACCTCATTTGTTTTTCCCTTCACTTCCAGTATTAGGTTGAATGTCTATAGCAAAAGATCATGAAATGAGATTCTTGCTCAAATAAATTACCGAGGAACTACTTGAGTACAGTGGTTCTCAACTTGAGCTTCTGTCAGAATCACTATATACCCTAAATCCATTTCTACCTTATTAATTAATTAATTAATTTATACTGGGGCATTGAACTCAGAGCCATATACATGCTTTGCAAGCACTCTACCACTGAGCTGCACCTCTATCCCACTTTTTACTTTTTATTTTGAGTTAGTGTCTCACTAACTCCAGGCTCAGAGGCCTGGAACTCACCATCCTCCTGCCTCAGCCCCCTGAGTCACTGGGAATATAGATGTGTGACATTATGCCTGGTCAATTTTTACTTTTTAAAAATTCATCAGTGGAATAATCCTGAAACTCCTCAATCTAAAGCAGAAAGTATAACCTTCCCATGATTATCCATTGTATTTACAGTAAAACCAAACTTCCTTTCATGGCCAAATTTCCAATTTTTTCTGGCTCAAAACATGTATAACTCCCTATTTCCTTTTTCTGCAAACTCTTTCTCTACCATTACTCCAAACCTTATTATAACTTTTAGCACTCTGGCTGACAGAGGATTACTGCTTTTCATCAGGTCCCAGCCATAACGCCACTTCTCCAAAGAGACCTGAACAAAGCATTTGATATGAATTGGCTTCCATGCCCCATCCCCAAATCACATTTTCCTGTTTTACTTCTTTCATAGGGGTTTAGCTCAGTTGGTAGAGTGCCACACAGAGCTTCCTGAGGACCCAGGTTCAATCCCAGCACTACAAAAATGGGAGAAGGACATGGCAATGCACTCCCAAAGCAATCCAGAAGCAATCAGCCATTGAAAACCCTCTGAGGGTCCCTGTGAGTCAAACCTGACCCAAGGGCACCTAATAACAACAGTAACAACCGATCAACCAATCTCAAGTTATCCTATTTGTTCATACCGATGAACAGATCCTGTTCCTCTTATCCTGTCTCCCCCAGGAGACTATGAGTCCCACAGATGCAGGCTTTAGCTCTCTAGCACCTACAAGGGAGGCACATAGTAGATGTTGAATACTTTTGAATAAATATATGAATAACATATTATTTGAATGAGAAGAGTATTTTATTTGCCTTCAATTGTTCTACTGGCTACTGAGAAGTTTCTTAGTTATTTTCTTTTAGGGTGTGCCTGGTCAATTTTTATAGTAAAGATCCCAAGAATAAATCTGATGATGATTTTAGTCAAAGTAATTAGCACAGTTCATACAGGAAATACTTTCATTAGGATAATAAAGACATCTGCATTTTGCCATCCATCTACAAGGCCAAGATGATAACTTGACCAATGTTACATTTAGAGTGATCTTACAAATATGGATGTCACTGAGAACTTAGGCTCCATATACCTGCACCAGTGCCTGGATACCAGCTCATCAGGAAACTAATTTAAGAAAATGCTATTGGTAGCATTTTTCTGGTTAGACCAGTCTTTGCTGGCCCTATGGAAATCGACCATGAGGCCATGGTTAGAAAAGTCAAAACAAAGCAGCAAATGCAATGTTTATTAAGGTACAATTGTGGATGCCTGGGATCCAGGAAGGTTTTTAGGGGAATATCCAGGAGATGAAGGTCTAGGAAACAAAATGTGACCCACAAAAAGTTACTCCTTTAGACAGTATTCAGTGGTTCTTAGTCTCTAAACTAGCAGTTTTAGGCACCAACAACTGCATTACCTAGGAATGTTATAGAAATGCAAATGATCAGGCATCACTAGGGAGCTAAGAAATGAGTAACCCTGGCTATAGCACCAGTGCTATGATTTCACCAACACAGCAGGTGATTCTGAATCTGGCTCAAATTTGAGAACCTCTAATCCTGGCTTGGGCTGGGATTTAGCTCAGTTGGTAGAGTGCTGCGCTGCATTCTCTGAGGTCCCAAGTTCAATTCCCAGCACCCCAAAAATGGGAGAAGGACTTGGCAATCCACTCTCAAACAATCCTGAAACAGTCAGCCATTGAAAACCCTATGAGGGCCCCTATGACTCGGACATGACTAGACGGCACCTACCTAACAACAACAACAATAATCCTGGTTTATAGCCAATCCACTGACCTGTGATAAAGAAGACTGACTAATATTTTGTTTAAGGGTATTTTCAATTGGAGGTTTGAAATGAATATAGAGTCTGCTATTCAGATTTTCATCAGCCAGGCAATTTTCAGCAAAATACTCTGTCAACCTGTTGTATTTTCAGTGTATAAACAAAATGTAACACCTGATCCTCAACATCCCAGGCACTGTTGCACAGACTGGAGAAAGTATCAGACTTTAGAAAAGTGTAGGCATCAGAATGATGCCCTCATTCAGGGAGATAGGTTAGATTATGCTCTCAGTATAAATTTCTAAGCAATCATAACTTGTTTTTCCAAGTGCAGAAGATTTACCTGAATTGTCTTAAATACATATTTGATAATATTCTGCAATGTTGACAGAAGAGGCCTGGTGGGGAGGAGCTCAGCTACTGAGGAAACACCAATCCACTCATCAATCTGCCTAGATGTGCAATCACTTCCTCTAATAAGAGGTCTGTAATTGTCACTCACAATGATGTGACATGTCACCGGTGATTAGTGCAGCAAGACAAAGATGTCTCAGGAGCAACGTGAGACAAGGCTCACCTTATCCAGTCTTTGCCTGCCTCATGCCTAATTAGGTAGGTAGCTGGAGCCTTTTATTGTGATAAATGACGACTCCATCACTCACATGCAAACTCACATGCTTGAACACACATGCATACATGTGCACACAGTTCATCACCTTATGTAATAGAGAACGTCTGCACCAATTAATAACAGAGGCCTTTTATTTTCATATATTATTGGGATAGATAAATTCACCAGTATAGTTTCTTCTACTAAATAACAGGTTTCTATGGAAACTAGAATGTAGTTAAAGGTATATCCAAGTCCTTTTGTCTTTCAACTCTGCAATGTGGCCTCATAGCCAATATGCACTTTTCCCTGTGATCTCTCTAAATGATCTCTGATCCAGCCAAGGTAACTTGTCACTTAAATTAAAATTAAATTAACACAGTTCACAGCCATCTTTACATTAGCTCTTTTCCTTTCCCAGAGCCATCTTTTCCCATCCTTTCCATTTCCCCAAAGATGACTTAGAGTATACCCTTCAAATTCAACTCCCACTTCCTCCCAATGTGTTGCTGAACTATTTTAGTTCATGTTTGTATTTCTGAATTCTTATATAATTTACTGTTTTCCTGACTCATTTGTCACTTATAAAACACATGGCTTTGAATTAACTACACACTGTTATCATGATTAATTCTCTAAATATTAATATCCTTCAGGTTAAGGAGCATTTTTATCCTTCATTCTCATGTTGCAAATAACACCTGGCTTATAGTAAGAAATAAATATTTGTTAAATCATATTGGAGGGCTTAAAGCAAGCAGTTGGTAAAATAATAGCAATCCATTTCTTTTTGGTTGTTCTTGATAGTTTTTGTTTTTGAGACAAGACCTTGCTGTTTATTCAAGCTGTCCTGGGATTCACTATGGAGACCAGGCTGGCCTCAAACTCAAACTAATCCTCCTGGCTCAGCCTCCTGAATGCTGGGATCACAGATGTGTGCCACCATATCCAGCATAATAATACATTTCTTACTATAAAAGTTAAGAGTTCATCCTTTCATAGAATATTCTAAAGGAAAGATACAGCACAATCACTGACATTGGTGTGTAATTAATTATAGAACTTTGCTATTCTTATTAATAAATACAATTATTATATGGAAACACTCTATAAACCCATCGGTCACCAGAAAGGGATATAAATATGTTGAGTAAACTCCTTTTCTATGATAAGAAAGTAGAACCGCATTGTAAAAATTATTTCTTCCCTAAAAAATGCCAGCTAAATATTTTTCTTAAGAAAAAATTATATATGTCAAAAAATTATATGCACTGAAACTACCAATGAATAAAAACTTTATGAAACTTAAAGGACAAATAAAGAATGCTCTTCCAAAAATAATTGATGAACTATGTAAAAACAGAGAAATACAAATTTTATTATATGCTTTGTCATGGTATCTATCCGAATCTTCTTAAAGAAACTGTTAGATGCCAGGCATGGTGGTGCAGACTTGTAATCCAAACACTCAGGAGGTTAGGTCAGGAGAAATGCAAGTTCAAGGCCAGCCAGGACTACATAACAAAACTGTGACTCAAAAAAAAAAAAAAATCAAATCAAAACATAAAAATCCTTTTAAATGTTATACTAAGATGAAAATATAATGATGTGTGAGTCAATAAATGTGACTTTTGAAGTAGACCCAGTAAAAATTAGTTTTGAATTTATTTAAAGAATACCTTATAATCTCTCCCTCACTCTATGGTTATGTTTTTAATGGATTTACATTGAAAACATTGAAATTTGCTAAAATGAAGATTCTCCTTGAAGCTATAAATTAAGATTTAGGGTCAAAATCATAGATTTTAAACAAGATCTTATGATATAACCAAAATCAAAACAAAAATATTCAGTCATAAGATATTACCTTACATTTCCAATGCAATAAAATCAGCAGTAGTTTGTTTTAATCTTTGGGTAAAACAAATGTGCATCAGCAACATTTTTCCTATTTAAAATCCACATTTTGAAATTAAAAGAAAACAGCCTTGGAAGTCATGGGAAAAATTAGAAGGTAAATTATTTTGAAATAGCATGGTGTTCTCGGTGGTGCTTTAAAATTGAGTTATTCTTCTGTTTGGAAACAAAGAGAACTGTAATATAAATTCTGTTTCTCCCAGAAATCTCTTTCAGGATTTATGGAAACAGCCAGTTATTCCCTGGCCATATTGTATTAAATAACTCACCACTAAAACTTTATTAATTACATAATACACATAGAATATTAAATAACCTAAATTCACACATCTATGTCAGTGAATCAACTGCCAATTAAAATGTGTTTAAGGAGCTGTTTGCCTGTAAAAAAAAATTATGCTAAGAAATTTAAAATGCAAACTATTCAGCTTCATAGAGTCCTACCAATGAAGAAATATTTTAATACTGGGCAATAATATAAAAAGAAAATCTAAATATTACATATAGTCTATAAATATATACATTCATTTACATCTGTAGAGTATTTATGCAAATATGCACGCATATACAGTATATGTAGACATGTGCACACATATGTACATACACATAGCAGTCAATTGTGTAAGTCAATTATATTCAATAAAAGTACTGCATCTTCTTTCCTGTCCAAAGTCTATTGAATACATTGAATAATTATAATTTAGTATCTTAGCTAAACACAGAGGAGATTATATAGGGTAAAAAATACTATGTCATTTACAGTACATGTTTATTTTCTAACCACTCAAATAACAATTTTGATGAGGCTTGATTTGAAGTACAAAGTCATTGTGTAAAACAAAGTCACATAAACATATGTAACCTGCTTTTCATGAATGTTTTGGTGTAGAAGGGGCAATCATGTTGTTGCAAGTGCTATAAAAATAGCCATATCTCAGATCATCTTGCCAGGTAATTCTTAGACACATTAAACTGAGAAATATTGCCCAGGAAGAGTTGTCCTCAAATATCAGTGAATGTTAGACTCAACTAATTAACTTGTAAGAAGAGTGACTTCTGGGTCCCACTGTATTACTTCTAGAGGGGGAAATTCTAGCATGTTCCTAAATAATACTAATATTTTAGATCTGAAGCTACACTTTCAGAACCACTTCTAAAATCTTTCTTAAATGTCATATTTTTCAGTTAGGTATCAGATATAGTGGATTTTAAATTCTTTAAAGACTTCCCTTCCTGAGAAGGGCTCAAGAATTCAAGATTGAAGGTTGCTCCATATGCTATAAAGAGAACAAGGATGAGGACTAAGGGCCAATTATGAACATTTCAAAGCCTAAGGTGTCCCCACTTGTGCAGAAGCCCAGCCCTCCTCCACAAAGTGGGAAGCATCAGGTGAGAGACACATTTTCTCCAGAGTCTGCCTTGCATCCATCCACTCAAGTACATGCACGGTGAGATTTCTATGTTGAAGCTGAGTAGATATGACCTGCTTGTTCTCTAGGAGGGAAAAACTTCCTCTACATCACTCAGCAGGTATGTGCATACCACTGATCCTTGGTCTCCTAACTGCCTCATCCCTGTAGTCATTTAAGTTTCGTATCCTTCTGATGTCTTGAAGAAATGTTTTAGTTTGAAATATTCAAAACAGTTGGATACAAATCAACCTCCAGAAGAGACAGGTCAAGATGGCAGATCACTAACACCCTCTTAGAGGAGCTAAAATAGTGAAATATAGACTTCCTATTGAATAGAGAAAAAGAATAAAAAGGTAACATAAAAAAGCAGAGTGACATGAGTAGGTAGTCTTACCTGCAGATAAAAAGAAGAAAAAGTAAGCATGGGAAGATGAAACAAGATCACCTTCTGAAATGAGGCCCCCAGTGTCCCCACAGGAAAAGAAAACTGCCACCCTAACAGGTACCTAAGAGCTCCCTGCACTGTAACTCTCATTGGTGACAAACAAGAACCACTGAATGGAGGGGCTATGCGAACAGTGCCCAGGGGTGGGAAGTAGGCATGCACAAAAGTATAGTCTGACAAAGTGACTTATTTTTTGCTTAAACCCCTAGGAACAGCCACAGCAGCTTAAGGAAACACAGCATCTGGGCACATCTGGGAACCAGACTAATTCCCAATGAAACAAACAAATGTTAAGACATGCTGCATTCTGCACTGAGGAGTTAGTTATTGCTGGGTACCCTCAAGCAATGTGGACTTTCCAGGCAGCTCATGTTCAGATCCAGCTCTGTGCATTGGTCCTGGCACAAGTGAGCTTGTTGAATTGTCTGAAGCTGTGCTGCCGAGAGAAATTTGAATGCACAACAATGCAGAGGAATAGATCCCAGAGGTAGAAAGGTGATGCACACCTGAGGAGATGAAGCATCTGAGATCACCCTGAAGCCAGAATAATTTCCAAATGAACAAATAAACACCTGGCTGGGCTGCTACCCTAAAAAGAGGAAGAGGTCACAGCTGCACCCCTCCAGATAGACAGACTTCTCAAGTTGCCCACCTACATCACAAGGGCTTTTCAGTGCAGCGGAACCTGCTACAGACAAAAGCAGGATAGCGACAACCATACTGAGGAAAAAGAATTGGGTACACAGTTAAGCAACAGTGCATGTTCTGACAGTGCAGCTCCCAGCGGTGAGGCTGCCAGGGTCTGGGTGGCTTAGCAAATAGGGCATTGTGATGGTCCATGGGATAGCGAGCCCAGACCATAATCTTCCCATAGGTATGGGGAAGGAAACAGAGGGCACACATCTACATTGAGAAATGATCTGGAACTGCAGCAGGGAGTGAAGACTGCTCTTGCTGTTCATTAATACCCAGAGGGCTGGCAGGACACACAAGGAAATGGGTGATTGATACATGCACTGGACCAATCAGCATTGGTTGGTGTGTTTCAGCTTGATTTTTCTTTCTTTCTCCTTCCTCCCTTCCTTCCTTCCTTCCTTCCTTCCTTCCTTCCTTCCTTCCTTTTGTATGTCTGTGTGTCTTTCCTTTTTGAATTTTTTGGATGGGGGTTATTGTTTGTTTTTGTGCTCCTTCAGTTTTTATTTTGTTCTCAATTTTTGTTTTTCTCTTCATCACTTTTTCTTTTCCTATCCTTCTTTTGACTTTGTTATCTTTCTACATCCTTCTCAAGTCAAAATTTTCAACCACTATTCTTTCTAGTTTAAACCAATTAATCAATAATAATACTATCAATATGTCCTAAATCTATTTGTCAAAACCAAAATAGAACAACTCTTATTCTTATACTTGCTAAGCCTCTTGGAATTTTTGTATAACAATATAAGAAATAGATTTATAATTTTACCTACTCTTTTCTCACTCATATTCCAACAATTTCGTTTCTGCTTGTTCTTCCTTATCTCTGTCTAATCTTGTTCTTTCTCCTATTCATCACCCACCTGTCTATTAGACATTCATCTTTCTACTATTGATAGTTATATTATACTCAGTATTCAGCCCTAAAACCTATTCATCAGTATATCTAACAACCCATTCCCACATGTAATTTCTTAAAGAGCATCTGACATTAAAATAAGATTAACCATAATTATAAATTTGATTTTGGATGAAGCTATTATTTTAGCAGCAGAACACATCCAATGCTCTGAATGATACCAGAGACCAACACCTCAAAAGAAGACATTAAGCCAAGGTAACCCCTAATGTAGAAGGCAGATATAATCAGACTAAGGAATGCCCAGAACTCAAACCAGGAGCATATGAAATATGTAAAAACAAGAAGATCCTCCTAATGATTACAACCCATAATAAATGAAATCAAAGACAATCAAAGGCTAGAAATGCTACACAAAGAATTTAAAAGTCTGCTTATAAGAATGTTAGAAAACTTCAAAGATAGCACAACCAAGCAGATAAATGCAATAGAATCTCTGGATAAAATAATATCTAACTTACAATGAAAACTCAGCAAAGAAATTAAGGTCCAAAAAAGAATCAAACAGAAATCCTAGAATAAAAAAATACAGTTAATCAAATAAAAGTGACAGAATGTAAAACATTCAGATTGGATGAAGCAGAAAACAGAATATCAGGGACTGAAGAAAAGGTTGAAGTATTTAGTTATTCAGATACCAGGAAGGATAAAAAATGAAATAATGTGACAAAAATTTTCAAGAAGTCTTTGATAAAATGAAGATACATAACCTATGAATACAGGGAGTACAAGAAGGAGCTTAACCTAAAGCTAGAGGTATAGAAAATCCATTCAATGAAAGAATAGCTGAAAACTTCCCAAACCTAAGGGAGGAAACATATCCCTAAACCACAGAGGCATCTATAACTCCAAATATATTGGATCAGAACAGATCTTCTCCATGTCACATTATAATTGGAATGCTAAAACTACAAAGTAAAGAATAAATACTGTAAGAGAATACTGTCAACTCACTTACAAAGGCAAACCCACAGAACAACAGTAGACTTTTCAATAATTCTGAAAACAAGAAAAATTGGAGCTGACATATTTTAAAACCTGAAAAAGAATAACTGCCAACCAAGAACACTATGTCCAGCAAAATTATTCTTTAAAATTGATGGAGAAATTAATACCATCTATGACAAGTAAAAATTTAAACAATTCTTAACATCAAAGACAGCATTGCAGAGGTTGCTTAAAGAAATATGAAAATGAGTAAGAAAATATCCACAATGCAAGAACATACCAATTAGTATAAGCCATGAGAAGAATGTATGAGCAAAACAAACTAAGAAGCAAGGATACACAACCTAATACCCCTGCAAATATCTAATATGAACAGGGGACAAAGTGAAGAACAAGTAACACCCAAATCTAATAGAGAAACAATGAACAGAACCATGAAAAACATGAAACTCTTCTCAATAATTGCACTATCTATAAATGGTCTTAATTTATCATTTCAAAGGCACTGACTGACCAATTGGACTGAAGGAAAAAAACCTTTAATATGTGGGGTTCGGAAGACTCATCTCATTCACAAAGACTGAAATAGACTGAAAATAAATTGCTAGAAAACAATATACCAAACATGTGGAAACTAAAAAGAAGTAGAGTAGTTACACTAATTTCTGACAAACATTACTTCAATCTGAAATTAATCAGAAGGGACAAAAAAGGTCACTATATATTAGTAAAGAAAATAACCGACCTAGATAACATACTCTTAGTCAATATCTATGCACCAAACATCAGCGTATCTAACTTCATAAAACAAATATTACTGGCAATAAAGGAGCACATAGGTCCAGACATAGTAATGATGGTAGACTTCAATACTCTACTCTCTTCAATAGACAGGTGACCAAAGAAAAAAATTAACAAAGAAACAATAGACTTAAACAATACTGGACCTAACAACTGTCTACAGAATATTCAATCCAACAAAGGTAGAATACACATTCTTCTCAGCATCACATGGAACTTTTTCTAAAGCAGATTATATTTCAGTAAATAAAACTTGCCTCAACAAATACAAAAAAGCTGAATCACCCCTTCCACCTGATTAGATCACAATGTAATAAAACTAGAAGTCAATATCAAGGAAAACTACAAGAACTTTATAAATACATGGAGATTAAATAACACTTCTGAATGATCAATGAGTGAAAGAAATTACAAAGACTCCTTCATTCAAATGATAATGAAAACACAATCTACCAAAATTCTATAAGATAAAGCAAAGACAGTTCCATGAGGAATGTTCATAGGCATAACTGCCTACATTATAAAGATATGGAAGGTCCAATTAAATGACTTAATGCTTGCACCTTGAGGCTCTAGAAAAACAGCAAAACAATAGCCCCCAAAAGAAATAATTAAGATCAATGCAGAGATTAAGGAAATAGAGATTAAAAGGACAATACAAAAATTAATGAAACTAAGAGTTGGTTATCTGAAAAGATAGATAAAACTGACACTATCTTAGACAAACTCACCAGAAAAGAGAGAGAGATAAAAGTCCCAAATTAATAAAACTAGAGTATGAAGGAAGGTCACAACAACTTATATTAATGAAACACAGCAAATCAGAGACTACTTTGAGAACTTGTACTTCCCCAAAATGAAAATACAGAATAATGGATAAATTCCTTAAAACTTATGACATATGAAAATTAAATCCTAAAATATAAACAAATTAAACCTATAACAAGCAATGAATTTGAGGCAGTAGTCAAGAATCTTCCAACAAAAAGAGCCCAGGTCCTGACAGGTTCACAATTGAATTCTATCAAACCTTTAAAAAAGAATTGATACCTATTCTTCTCAAACTATTCCATAAAATAGAAAAGGAAGGTATGCTTATGAATTTATTCTGTGAAGCCAGTATTATCCTGATACCTAAGCTAGATAAGGACTAATTTCCCTGATGAACATTAATGCAAAAACACTTAATAAAATTATTTAAATTAAATACAGCAACACATAAAAATGATCAAACACCATGAGCAAGTGGGCTTCATTCCGGAGATATAAGGCTGGTTCAGCATATGCAAATCAATTACTGCAATGCAACATATCAAGAGGTTTGTAGACAGAAAACACATTACTGTCTCAATTGATGCTGAAAAGCTTTTGACAAAGCTCAACAACCTTTCTTTTTCTTTTTCTTTTTTTTCTTCTTTTTTCTTTTTTTTTCTTTCTTTTTTTTTTTTTTTTTTTTTTTTTTTTTTTTTTTTTTTTTTTTTTTTTTTTTTTTTTTTTTTTTTTTTTTTTTTTTTTGTTTTGTGTGTGTGTGTGTGTGTGGTTCTGGGTGTTGAACCCAAGGCCTCGCGCCTGCATGTTTTGCCAGTGCTGGACCTGTGAGCTGCGCCCCCAGCCCCTTTTATTTTTTTTATTTATTTTTTTTTTTTACTTTTTGAGACAGAGTCTCGCTAAGTTATGTAGACTGCCTCTAGTCTCGAACTTGTGATCCTCCCACCTCCACATCCTGAGCTGCTGGGATTATAGGCACGCACCACTGTGCCCAGCCAACAACCTTTCTTGATAAAAGTCCTGAAGAAACCTGATATAGAGGAAATATATCACAACATTGTAAAGCCCATAAATAACAAGCACATACCCCATATTGTATTAAATGGTGAAAAATTGAAAGCATTCCCTCTGAAATCAGGAATAAGACAAGGCTGTCCATTCTCTCCTCTTATTCAATGTAGTGAATATCAAGAGCAATCAGGGAAGGGAAAGATAGACGAGAGATCCAAATAAGGAATGGAGAGATTAAATTATTCTTATTTGAAGATGACATGATTCCATACCTAAATGATCCTATACATAAAGGAACTTAAAAACTCCACTAGAAAATATTTGGAACTAATTATCTCTTTCAGCAAAATAGCTGGATACAAAATTAACACTGAAAAATCAGTAGCATTGCTTTATACCAGTAATGAATAGGAAGAGGAAAAAAATAAATCAAATTCCATTCATCAAAATATTAAATATTTAGGTATCAATCTATCCAAAGACCCTAAAGGCCTCTACAAATACAAACTTCAAAATGCTAAAGAAAGAAACTGCATACCAGCAACATACCAGAAGATGGCAAGACTTCCTTTACTTACGGATTGGAAGAATTAATACTATGAAAATGCCTATGGTACCAAAAGCAATCTATAGATTCAAAGCTATCCTCATGAAAATTCCAGTGATATATTTCACAGAAATATAAAAAACAATCCTAAAATTTGTGTGGAAATACAAAATGTATAGCCAAAGTAATCATAAGCAGCTAAAACAGTACAGGAAACATAATAATACCTGACTTCAAACTGTACTACAGGGCCATAGTGGCAAAACCAGCTTGGTAATGGCACAGAAACAGGCATGAAGATCAGTGGAACACAATAGAAGACCCAGACTTACACCTACGCAACTTTATCCACCTGATCATTGACAAAGGTGCCAAAGGCATATATTAGAAAACAGCCTTTTCAATAAATGGTGCTGGGCAAATTGGATATTCATATATAGAAGAATGAAAGTATACCCATAACTCTCAACTCATATGAGAATCAGTTCAAAGTTGATCAGAGACCTCAACATAAAACTGGAAATCTTAAAACTATTGGAAGAAAATTTAGGGGATACACTCAAACACATAGGCATAGGAAAGATCTTCCTTAACAAGACTCCAGTTGCCCAGGAAACTTCACCAAGAATTGACAAATGGGATTACATAAAACTAAAAAGCTTTTGTACAGCAAATTAATAAAAGGAGATCTCAACAAACAGGAGAAGATCTTTGCATCCTACACATTTGACCCAGGATTAATTTCTAGGATATACAGAGAACTCAAGAATTTAAACACCAAAATAACAATCCAATAAATAAGTGGGGAATGGAAATGAACAGACAATTCTTAAAAGAAGAAATCTAAATGGCCAATAAACACCTGAAAAAAATTCACTATCCCTATCCATCAGGAAAATGTAAGCTAAAATCACACTAAGATTACATCTCACACTAGTAAGAAAGGCCAAGATTAACAAAACAAACAACTAATCTTGGCAAGGATGTAGAGCAAAAGGAACACTTTTACACTGCTGGTGGGATTGTAAATTAGTTCAACCACTATGGAAATCAGTATGGAAGTCCTTTAGTAAAGTAAAAATAGAACTACCATATGACCAGCCATACTACTTCTAGGAATATACCCAAAGGAAAATAAATCACCACACAGGGACACCTGCACTTCCATATTTAATGCAGCACTCTTCCCACTTGCAAGGGTATGCAATCAACCCAGATGTCCATAAGCAGAGGATTGGATATTTTAAAGTGCATATATACACAATGGAATATTATTCAGTATTGTAGAACAATGAAATTATATCATGCAGCAAAATGGATGGAATGTCGAAATATCATTGTTAGCGAAATACTCAAAAAGAAAAATATGGCATGTTCTCTCATATGCAGAAACTAAACCTGCCTTAAAGAAAAAAATTATATGTATATATATACTGTTGTTAGGTGCCATCGAGTTCATGTCTACTCATAGTGACCCTATCTACAACAGGTGAAACACTATTGCCAGTGCCTCTCTGCTATGCATAGCGTTTTTCAATGGCTAATTGATTTTTGGAAGTGGGCTGCTGGGTCCTGCTTCCAAGCCTACAGCACTTGGTGTTTCTAGACTGTCTCCCATCCAAGTACTAACCAAATCTGATCCTGCTTAACTTCTGAGATTTGATGGGATCCAACACCACAGTGATACAGCTGTAGGCCATATATGATCATATTTATCTTATATTGAAAATTACTAGTGGACCCTTTTTGAGAGCGGAGGGACTAGCGGGACAGAGTGAATGACAGGGAAGGGGAATGACAAAGGGGAGGGAGAACAATGTAGAGGATAAAATAGGGAGAGAAACAAACCAAAGTACAGGATGCAACTCTATGAAAAAATATTTTTAACAAATCATGGTATAACCTATGGTCGCATATGGCTGTCATTACATGTTAATTATAATTTTTTCCTTCTTTATTTTTTTCTGTAAGATGTTTAAAGAGGTAGAAGTGTAGGCAATCTTCATTTGATAGTTGCATAATGGATATATCCATTGAATTATCATGGTATACCAGCAATATGTATAATTAAAATACAAAAAAACAAAAAACAAACAATCAAAAAAAGAAATGAACCTTCAAGACTTCAATAGAGCCTCATTAGAATTCCAATGTATCTTTGGGTTTGAGGATCACTGCTTATCAATGTAATAAGTGTGGAGAACTTGTTTCAAAGATATCTCCCAAGTACCAAGAAAGGTGGACTTGATGAATGGAGGTAATTAATGTAGAATGAAAGATGTGTGACAGTGAATTTCAGTTTAGTGTAATTAAAGCTGAGGAACATTTTCTGGCAGTGGTTACATTCCAGAATGTTCTAACTAGTCTAACCTCTAATAATATGATTTTGTCATCAAAAATAAACAAGAAGCTATTTACTCTGTTAACTGTGGCAGAATGCTACACATATGGCTAATCTCAGAGCAATTTCACATCATTAATGTTTAAGTTTAAAATTTTAGGAAAAACAATTTAGTGAGATTTGAAATTGCCATCTGTCTTTCAGGAGATCACTTTAATAAGCCTCACTAAGTATATTAGTAATGAAAAGACTTTATTTTCCAAAAAATAGGAAACTATATGAAACATGTGCCACTTGGTCCATCGCTAGTTTCTGTCCGCAAAGCCAATGGCCAATAAAAGGGCTATCAACTTGCAAATTCTTGGCATTTTCCCCATGAAGTGATGAATATAATACAGTGGAATAATATCTCACGTCTATTTGCTATTCTCACTAAAGGGTAGACAGAGTGCACCAAACTTTTATTGGTATTGAAGTTGATAGTTTTGAAAGAAAATTTGTTAAGCTAAGTAAGACTATTTTTGGTTTAATAGAATAGAGGTCTAAAGATGAACATGGATGTTGCTCAGAAGTCCAAAAAAAAATGTATAAATAAATTTCAGGGTACAGAAGTAATTGCAGATTTCTTACTAGCAAATCTTAGTAATTCTGTCAAATTCTTAAAGGAGAGTTTGACCTCCAAAAGATTCCCAAAATACAGCTCTCTGAGATTGTATAGGCTGGGGTAAGTAAACATTTGACATCATTCTTCACCCATTTTTCTGACTTGCAAAGCCTCACTAAGCCACCATGGATTCTTTATAAATCCACCTCCAGCATCCTTATTGCAACAGCAGTGTGTTCCGAGCAGTCACCACAAAGCAATAGAAGTTGTCATATAAAGGGAGCACAAGTTACTTTTCTGTAAAGTCTATACTTTGACTATATCCAACAAGAAACATGAAACAAGGTAAAGAATACACCAATATGAAGTGAGTTTAAGTGATTTCAACAACAGTTCTTTATTGACATAGAAGGGGAAGGTAATAGTGACATTCTTAGGTGTTGGAGGGTTGTTTTTGGTTTTGTTTTTAGTGTGTTTAGTTTGTTTTTTCTTTTTCCAATCACTTCTTTTGGGATTACATAGGTTGTATAATTGGCCTTCTTTCCTCTGCCTTCAGATCTACGTTGGAGATGTCATGCTATCTTACAGATTTAAATACAACTAAAACCTATAATCCTACCACTTTAGGAAGAATCTCTAGTTTCTCTCTTCAGTCCAGGACTCTACTGTCTCCCTCCAGATGTGTACATAAACTGTCTGGGAAACATCTCCCCTGAGCTGTCCAAACCTATCCTGTCCAAAGCATGTCCTACAAAATTCTTGTCTGCCACAATCTCCTTCAACCTGAATGAGAGTAATCCCATACCTCTAGTCTCTCATGCCCTCAAATTTTCATTCTCACAATTGTTTCTTTGTCTCCAACCCCACATCCATCAGAAAATCCTGCTGAATCTAGTTTAAAACTCTAACTAGAATATGACCAGTTTTTATCACATCTACTGCTACCCATCTCATCTGAGCCTTCATCTCTTCCCAACTAGATTGTTACAATAGCTTCTTATTTCTCTCCCTATATTAGTAAATGATGATGGGGTACAGAGTAATACAGCAATTTTTTTCATTGTGCATCCTTTACATCACTTCTAGCAACACTTTCATTGACCCACAAAGTTTACGAAGCCTTATGGCTAGTTTGTAATTAAATTCTGATACTTATTTATCTTCCCTTATTTTTCCAACATACTCATGAATTTGTGCTGTTTACATTGAGATTGACCTCTCCCCCTTCATCCCTGGCTTCCTGCACTCATGCCTGCCTTTCAGTATTCAAATACAACACAGCAGCCAGACCCATATGCTTAGTTAAATCATGTTTATCCTCCTTTGGCTGTTCATTTTATACAAAGGAAAATCAAATCCCTTCCAACAGGCTATAAGAAACTACATGATCTGTCCTTACTGATCACCTTACTATGCTTTGACCAGGACAATCATATTTCTGTCTTCTAGCTTTTATACTGACCATTGGTTGGCACTGTTTGCTTCCCAGGCCTGGAATATTCTTTTCCCTGAAATCCTCATGAATAATTTGTGACCTCCTTAAGGTTCTTTTTTTGTTTTTCCTCAATGCAGGTTGCCTCTAGCCTCCAACCTATGATCCTATTGCTTTAGCCTCCAGAGTCACTGCAATTACAGGCATGTACCGCCATACTCAGATTTAAAGTTCTACTTAAAAGTCATTTTCCTAACAAAGTGTATTGAGAATATCTTGTTAATACCATGACTTTCTTTAACACCTTAGTTTGGTCTATGTTTTCTTTCTTTCTCTCTTTCTCTCTCTTTATTTCTCTCTCTTCTTTCCTTCTTTCTTTCTTTCTTCATTACACTCATAATGCTCTAATAAATTATTTATCATGTCCATTATTTTTGTCTTTTCTCTACATTCTAGAAGTAACTCCATCAGGGGAGAGATGCTAGTCTCTCTTCTTCACTGATTTGTTCCATGTAAATGGAACAGTTCCTAATACAGAGTAGGTGCTCAACAAACCTTCTTTTAATTGAATTGGATTGTCCTGGGCCTATAAAAGCAGGAGAAATAGGCTTCTTGGGTCCAAACAGGGCATGTACTTTAGAAGTTAATATCCTGTAACTTCAATGAAGAACAAGAACTACAGCATTTTGTACCAGTTAATTATATCATACCTATAAATGAGTAAGTCAATAGTAGAAGACCAGGCTATGAGTAGCTTAGTAATAGATTTTTTTCCAAAAGAAACAATAATCTCTGACTGTGGAATATCATCCAGTAGCTTCCTAACAGATTAACTGCATCTGCCCTTGCACCTAGGGTATCCTCACCATGGACCTTAGAGGGATCCTACTAAACAGTAATGTTGCTTATTAAAAGTTACAGACCCTAAAATTGTTACTATGACCTCAAATAATTTGGCTTCTCATTATATCTCAACTTCAGCTTCCTCTTCCTGGCTCACTCACCTCTGTCCATGCTGGTCTATTTGCTATTTCTCAAACACAGCAAACTCCTACCTCAGGGACTGTGCACATGCTGGAGGCTCCACCTGGGACACCTTCCCTCAAGAAATCATTACAGCTTGCACCTTACTTCCTGCAGACCTTCCCTCAAATGCTGTCTTGTCTGTGAGCAGCAGTTCCCTGACTATAATATTTAAAGTGAAATTCTCTTTAATAGATTTCTCTCATTATCTGCCTAACTTTTCAATATGGCTTTAGAATAATATCTTTATAACATTTTCTTACTTAACACCCAGTATAGTTTACCCTGCAACAGAAGGATGTGGCTTTCTACTCTTGAAGCAATCCTGAAACAATCATCCATTGAAAACCCTATGAGGGTCACTCTGAGCCTTCAACAACATATTTTACCCTGTTGTCTTTTTCCTCGCTCTCCCATGGTGTAATTCCACAAACACAGAGTATTTGTGTGTCACTTCCCTATTTCATTCCTAACGTCTAACAGTGCCTGGGAAAAGGTATATGCTCAATAATTTTGCCGGATGATTGAATGTGTGAATACAGATATATGTACATGTGCATACAGTACCCATACATGATTTTAAAAGTTTCATTTTATCTGCTGCAAAGCTCATCTTGAGGTCCAAGTGGCTCCATCACACCAAGGAACCCTAAGAGGAAAACAGCCTGTTTATAACTGAGTTAAACCCTTCTACTTGCTCAGTGCCTGCAACTGTACCCCAGTGGCCTCTGATCCCATCAGATCTCAGAAGCTAAGCAAGGTCGAACCTGGTTAGTACTTGAATGGGAGACTGCCTGGGAACACCAGGTGCTGTAGGCTTGGGAGAAGAACCAGGCAAACCCACTCCCCAAAAAACAGTCTGCCATTCAAAACCCTATGAATAGCAGAGAAGCACTGACAATAGTGTTTCCCCTGTTGTACATAGGGTTGCTATGAGTTGGAAGCTGACTGGACAGCACCTAACAACAAGTTGCTAAGTTAGTCAATAATATAAATCATTTATACTGTCCCCTCTCTCTGAAGGTGTATCACAAATCTACCAACGTGCACAACATTGGAGGTTAAAAAAGTCTACAGTGATGGGCCATGACCGCCTTCACTTTAGAGTAAATAACAGATCTAAATCCAATTAATACGTTATCTCAGTACAGCAACTAGAACTTAGATGTTTCTACTAGTGCACTGATCTTACCGTCAGCTCATCCTTCGATCTGTCATTGCACAAAGAGAAAACTCTGACACCATATTAACAGATCACTCTAAAGCATATAGCATCAGAAGAGAAAAATTGACCCAAATTTAATGTTATGTTTCATCGCTTGTGAGAAGTTCTTCCCTGTATTTCTTAGCAAATGTTTACTTGGATCAAACTGAGAAATGATCTAAGTACCCAAATATTTAAAAAATCTAATTAACTGAACTATAGCTAATTATGTTAGTGCTTAATTCAACCTAATGGTTTTATTCTTTAGATGAGCAAACTAATTCATGTTTCATCACATGGCCATAAAGATGGCTTAGATCAAAACAGTCATCGTCTTACTTGGAAAATTTACTTTTCTTAAAAATTTCCAGCATGAAGTTGATATGAAAGCAAACAATTGCTCAGTTCAGACATTTATGTATTGGTCATGCACTTACACATTTCTATAGTTTCCTCAATTGATGATAATCATCTCTCATACAACATTAACAGGTTAACTAAACAAAGTAGTTACTAGGACCATCTAAACCAAGCAAACTTCATTACCAAAGTAGACAGAAACAACAGAGTTTCAATATTTACATTAAATTGTTACAATTCCTTTGAGGTAAATTAACACAATATGGTTTTAGGAATTGGTCTTCTTTCAATCAAAATCCTCATTACAACTGGAGTAGTTTCATTTCCCAATTCATAATGATAACGAAATCATGCCTTTACTAAAATTGGAAATTTCAAGTATCTTTACAACAAGCACAGCAATTTATATAATGTTTTTCTTAAACTATTATTTCTCATATACCATTAAATGCTTCCTACTGTGAGATTTTCCATCTCACTATAAGACTGGATTATAAGTGTCTTTCAGTGACATTAAGTTTAGAGAAACAACAAAAATGATAGATAATACCTAGTAAAACACCAATAGTCTGAAATTGTGGGCCAAATCTTAAAAGATCATTCTTAATTTTCATCAATATGACATACTTGTCTCTAACAATGATTTCAAATATCCCTCATAAAAAACCTGGCTGAGTAGTAGAATATATATCAAGGTTGACTTTACTAGTATATGGCATATGAACTAAAGAGAGATGTGGCTGCTAAAATAGGTAACATATATTCCAGGTTACTTAATACACAGCACAGGGAATGTGAAGTATCTTTACAAATAAACCATATAATAGCTGGGACCCAGATTATCCACCTAATTTGTGTAGCCCTGTACAAAATGGAAATGTAGAGGCTTTTACTAAAAAACTACTATGTTTTCAAGCAGATGACAGGAAAGCATTAAGAAAAGTATAGGGTTTTCCTAAGTGGAAGAGTCTTGTGAGCTTGCCCAGGTCATACAGCCATGAACATAGCTGCATTGTGTACCAGGACTTGTGTTGAGTCTAAGCATTCACGTCTTAAGATGCCTCAGGGCTAAACTCACAAAAGAACTAGAATATATTCATAAGTCAAATGACATAAAGTCGGAGGAACTAGCAATATTTTGGAGAAAAGAAATGACTGAAATTAGAGTGTTTGCCATTACTTAAAATGTTGAAGAGCTTCTCTACACATTAGGAATAAGATTTATTTTCCATGGTCTCAAGGAATAGAATTAGTACCAATATATAGGGATATTTTCATTTAATATTGATATCTTTGATGCAGCCAGGCCTGTTTAACAATTTGAGCTGCCTAGGCAGGTAATGATTTTGTGATCACTAGAGATAGAGAAGGATCCAGAAACCCACTCCCAAAAATCAATCTGCCATTGAAAATCCTATGAACGGCAGAGAAGCACTGATAATAGTGTTTTGCCTGTTGTACTCAGGGTCACTATGAGTAGGATACCAACCTGACAGCACCTAACAACAAGAAGAGATATTCAGACTGCAGCCATACTACTGTATTGTCTCACCCTGTAAGATTTAGGGAATTAAGCAAGGTCAGGCCTCGTTACCAATTGGATGGGAGACTGCCTGGGAATACCATGTACTGTAGGCTTGGGAGAAGGACCTGGCAACCCACTCTCACAAAACAGGAAGCCATTGAAAACTCTATGGATTTTAGAGCAGCACTGACAATAATGTTTGACTTGTTATACATAGGGTTACTATGAGTTGGACACTGACTGGAGGGTACCTAAAAATAACAGCAACAAAAGTATTCAAGGGACTGAGATTTAGCTCAATTGATAGAATGCTGCTGTACACTCTGGACTCAGTTTCAATCCCTAGCACTATAAAAATGGGAGAAGGACATAGCAATCCACTGTCAAACCAATCCTGACACAATCAGCCATTGAAAACACTATGAGGGTTGGACTCAGTGGCACTTAACAAGTATTCAAACATACTCTGCAAATTAGTAATTTAATGTTAGCCTTTGTACATCAAAATCACCTTGAGCATTTTGAAATAGTTTTTCCTGCCTCTCCCTCCAAAAGTGGGTCTCAGGAATTCAGTTATTAAAGTCCCTAACTAGGAATTCTCCTTATCAGTTAGAGTCAGGAACCCCTGATCTAGAAGACATTTAGATACCAAAAGAATAGCATTTGATATACCTAAAAGGATCTTCCAAAACTCTGTAGGTCTTCTCGGTCAGACTGAGTAGTCTTTCCATCCAGGCCCTGTCTGAGTGTGCTAAACTGACTATGATGATATGACTTCTTCTAATCCATCATGTATCTAATATGCCTGAACTATTCTGGTTTTATGAAGAAACTTCACCTTGGAAAGATTAGAACAGTAAATATATTGCCATTCAAATAAATGATTAACCACAAAAGAAAGTCAAATTTATTACCTTATGGTGTGTGTGTGTGTGTGTGTGTGTGTGTGTGTGTGTGTGTGTGTACAAAGGTGGAAATGCCAAAAAAAAGGATATACATTTTAAGAGATATTATCTATGTATTTACTTTACAAAGTTGAATTGAATTATGGTAGCAATGTGTAGTATGATGTTCACTCAGAAGATGGTATTAATTAAAGAATGCTAGCACGCCACATTCTTAAAACAGCAAAATGGAGTATTTCCCTCCCAAGATGTGTACACATTTATGGCACCCTCTGCATATATGAAATAGACTATTTTTGAATTCCAAAGGGAAAACATTCACCTCCATAAAAAGTGAACATAGTTCACTACAGAAAAAGTTTCAATCTTAAACATAATTGAAACCCAAGGATATATAGAAAAATATTAATAAAAGAGACAAGCAAATGAAGAGAGGTCTTTAGTGGGGGGGGGACAGTGGAGGAAGTGCACAAGAGGGTAAGGGGGAACTTATCTGTGTAATGTACAACAAAATGCATATATGGAAATGTCACAATGAAATACATGTCAGAATGAATCACATTAAGTTGTACATTAAAAACTTCCAATTAAAAAGATATTCTTTCTCCAGAAAAAAAAAAAAAGCAAGTGAACATGCCCCAAATTTGTAGTGTTTTCCCTACTTACCACTGAAGACAAAACTCTAAAATGTTCCCAGCTAGTGACTAGTCAGTCACTAAAATAAAATTATAGGTCTTCCATAATGAGTGGTATTTTCCAAAAATGGCAATTATCAACTTAAAATTCTGGTGAAGTTAACTTAAAATTCTTAACTTAAATTTATTAGCTTAAAATTATTAACATAAAATTATTAACTTAAAATTTTTGTGAAGATAGAAGTGATTTGTGCAATAAACTCTACATTTTTTCATAGTTTGCACAGATGCAGGTTTGCAATTTTATTTACTCGCGTGATAATTTTGTTTTGCATTTTGCTTTTCTACATCTCTTAGTCTATGTATTGTAAATATGGGAGCTAACACAAGCTAACAATGGTGTCTGAGGTAGGAAAGACCAGTGTCCATAATGAAATCACCTGGAAAAGATGCTGTCATGAGTGCAGAATCAAAGATGCATTATGTGAAGAGTGAAGCATGTTATTGTGTGGGAAGCAGGATGCTTTTCCAGGTATAGAGGTCACTAGTAGTAATAAGGCAAAATTTTCTTTTTGTAAGAGAAGTAGGATATTTTGCTCACCACAAGCACATGGAAGCCTAATCCTATCTCTTTGCCCTTCCTGTTCCTTCAGTGCCTTCCCAACACCATTCTCACATGATAAATGGCATTTCAGTCCTCTTGGCAGAAAAATAGATGATCTGTTCCAGGATGAATGGGAAAAAATTTGTTTGCTATTGTGTTATGTAGCTGAATACAAATAATCTACAAACTAGTGGTAAAGTTTTTTAAGTGATGCTTAAAATAGTATATTCAGTAAATGTTTTCAGAGTAGTCATAAGGAAAAAACAGGATATACCCAGCACATTTTATCATTCAAGTTCTCTTTAAAATCCAAAGATAAAATTCAAGGACACTTTGTGAAAATCTTGGGAGAAAGAGTTATTTAAAACTTTTATTCAGATTATAGATTTTCTGAAACCATATTATCTGCTATTTTTTCCCAGCGGAAAATCTTCTAAACTATAACTCATCACAATTTTCTCAATATTTTGGCTTCTGGGCCTGCATTTGAAACCATCCATATATCATATTAGAAGAATGTGAACATGGTACAACTTTTATCTCAGACATGTATGGAAACCCTTGAAAGAAATATTGATTTTGTTCATAGGTGTGCTGGGCAGCAGAACAGCTTGGAGCTTATTTATAACTCTATTTAAATATAAATTGATTTTAAAAAATAAAGTGAAACAGTCACAATCATATTTCTATGAATCAGAAATATAATTGTTGAAATTTTATCAGAAATTGAGAGAGCGGAGATACTTATTCAGAGTATTGTGCTATTTGTACCAATGTCACTAACTTAGAAAATAATAGGTTATTTCCATTACATATTATAATTTTGCTATATATAATGACTTTACAAGATCAATAGTATAACAAAAAAGGCAAGCTATTTCTCTCAATCTCTACATGTTAGATGCAGGATTATACAAAATACGAAATTTGGAGATAATATGAGTTGCTTTACTAGTAAGCACAACAAGATAGCAGGTTCCCTTCAGCAAGCACTGAACTACTACATTCATAGTCTAATTCATCTTTATAAGAAACTTGTTAGTTAGGTAGAATTATATACATTTTGATAATGAAGAAGTCAAGAGTCATGAGATAAAGCAGGTAAGGTGACCAACATCATATAGCTGGAGAGTTAAGTTTCAGGTACGAACCCAGGATTATCTGAATCCATTCCCTTTACTATATAAGACTCCCTTTGCAAAGAGAGTAATCTATTGAATCTTTTAATAGAAACTACCATAACAAGTTGTTTATGCTAATAACTTAATTTTATAAAAACCTGTCTAATGGGAAAATGGAGAAAGAGTTTCAAGTTTACTTTCATGATCTTGATTCTTTAACTTGCTGGCCTTCTCTCTCCAGGCATTAGATTTTCAGTATTGAAGATGATAGAGAGCCGAACTCCTAAAGTCAAGAGGCTGAGGAATGTTTCAGTCACTTATTAACTGGATGCCCTACACAAGTCCTCTGATAGTTTTCATCCTAAACTGCTTATCACTGAGATGAAGGCTTTTGTCATCTCTGCAACTACAGCATCTCTAAAAGATTGAGCTCCTCATTTTCCTTCTTTTTTAATGTTCAAGCTTTAGAAAACCTCTTCAATTTTTTTCAAGACTAATAGTTTTGAAGTACAATCACACACAAGAGGCTAGCTATGAACAGAGCTCGAAAGTGATCACAGTGTTTCCAACAATTTCCCACCAGTGAATCCTGTCAGCATGTACATGGGAATGATGTACAACTGGGGTCCATAGTTTAAATATCCTTTCCAGCAGGGCTTCAACTCCACAAAAAATTGGGTTCAGGTTCAAGTGCAGGATCGGTATGCAAAAATTTAGAGAGTTTAGATTTGTTTTGTATCATTAGCTATTTTATTATGCATAATTTTAATTGAAAAAATTCTGTTTGTCTATGCATTATAGTTGTTGTTAGGTGCCATTGAGTCAGGTCTGACTCATAATGACCCTGCGTACCACAGAACTAAACACTCCCCGACACGGTGCCATGCCTGGCACTACATCAGTGCTTCTGCACTATTCATAGAGTTTTCAGTGGCTGATTGTTTCAGGACTGGTTTAGGAGTGGACTGTCATGTCCTCTCCCATTTTGGCAGCACTGGGGACCAAACCCAGGGCTTCAGAGAGCACAGACCTACACACAGAATTAAAATTTTAATTCTGAAACTGAAAAACCTGAATCTTCTAAATTTTGACTTTGAACTCATGCCCAACTCGGCACCCAGTTTTCTGTGGGTTGGAAGCCCTGCTTTCCAGAATACTTTTCAGGAATGTGCACAATAAACTGATCACTTCATGTTTTGCAGTCTGATTATCTTTCCTCACAATCCTGAAATGGATCTGCCATCACTCACAGACATGAGGAGAAAAAAAGAGGCAAAATAACTTTCAGGCGATTCTGGAGAGTCTACTGTAACTGAACTTGAAAAGGGACTTTGTCACTTTCCCCATCATTAAAAACGGCTATGTTTCTCAAGATGAAGTGATTCACTTTTCAGAGTGTCCACACCATCTTGAAAATAAATTGAATCAGCCAGAGAGGTCCTCTTACATGAAAAGATACCAACTGGTCACAGAGTTGATTTAATTTTTCCAAGAGAATAATCTCACCCTCATTCTCAGTTTTAGCAAGAATGGCTCCTTGTCCCCCTTTGCTGCAAGCTTCTCACTCATTGAGCATGTACCACAGATTGCATGAACAATATGTAGGTATTACAGCTTCCCTTTGTTTTGTCATACATTATCACTCACTCCCTTGATATAAAACTTTTATTTTGCCTTACTTTTTTTTTCCTGCAGCTGTACCACCGTGGCATTTGATCCTGTCAGATCTCAGAAGCTAAGTTGGGTCTGGTTAGTACTTGGATGGGAGACCGCCAGGGAACACCAGGTGCTGTAGGCTTGGGAGACAGATCTGGCAACCCACTGTCAAAAATCAATCTGCCATTGAAAACCCTATGAATAGCAGAGAAGCACTGACAATAGTGTTTCCCCTGTTGTACACAGGGTTGCTATGAGTCTGACACTGACTAGACAACACTAACTACCCCTCTTTTGTCCTCCCTGTACAGGAAACCGAAGGTACTCACAAGCTGATCTCCTAATTGTAGTAATCCAGATTTCATTTATTAAAATCTTGCATTAATGAAGTCAAATCAGAACCAATTATGATCTTTGAATTTGCTGGCTAACACAAATAATAAAATACTTATTTTCTATTTTACCCTTATAAATAGTCTTTGAGAAATGCATGAGTTCACCATATCTCCTACCTTATTTAGTACGTAAAACAGAAGGTAGCCTCAAGACAGACTATTCACATTGACAGACTTTGACATTCAAAGGATTCTGCAAATCTGGAGAATCTTTCCTTTTCAAAGACAACTTCCCAGAAAGTAGAAGAAATTGGGCCAAATACCTTTGATTGGAGGTCTCACTCTAAATACATTGCTTAAAATATATATTTTTAATGTACCTTTTGAAAATATGAGGTAAAATTCCCTCCAGTGAAGACTATTGTGTTCACTCACAAATCAATGCAGAATTCAGTAGTCTATAAATATTCAATAAATGTTGATTGTACTTTTAAAAAATGAGAGAAAAACTGAAAACAAAAGGATTATAAGTTCCAATTATATTCAATTTTTCCTGTTTAGAGTTATAATCTTGAAAAACTCTACTGCTTAAGCATTACAACAGTCTTCTTGTAATGGCCTAGATGGCTCATAAATGATACAGAAGAAGAAAAAAATCCTATACATAAGTTGATATATAAAAATGTACAGTTAAACTTAGTGAAGAAAGGATAATATAAAATGTAGAAAGAAGGAGGGAGGGAGCTAGCAGAGGAAAGCAAAGATTGTTAAAGGTGGAATAGGGAGGAGAAACAACATAGAGGGATAAATGGGAGAGGATAATCTCAATGTAAATGACACAATTTCATGTATACATGGTAAAACGGGGCAACATAACCCAAATATCCATATGGGCTTTACTACATATTAGTCAAAAAGTTCTATAAACCCTATAAATTGATAAAAGTGTAACCAAAATTGGTATAATAGTTACATAATAGAAAAAGCCAGTGCTGTATTATTCTGTCCCCAGAAACATTTGACAATAAAGGGAGAAAAAAAGAATCAAAACAAATCCTATAGTTTATCAAGCATCTTTAGACATCTGTCCTAGTCAAATTTTCGTAGATGAATTCCCCGATTCTAATAACTTATGGGAAAAAATTACCACCATGTATTTCACTAAAGTTCAGCATTTTTATCTGTAGGGGAACAAAAATGCAATGTGGTTGAACTTCACAATGGTTTCACTAAATCTTTGGATCCCAATACCATAGTTTCCACCCAAGGAAGTCTGTGATGTTCTTTGTATGAAGGATTTCATTTGAATGCAGTAGGCAGCAACTTGAGATTCTTTCCATGTGGGGTTCCAATTTTGTTTAAGGAAAAGAAACAGGGTTGGAAACAGGGCTGGAAAAAACGCATTTTCATCTATTTCCAATATGTTATTGTTCTGAGGTACCCTCGAGGCAAGTCTGACTCCTCCTAGTGACCCTCATAGGGTTTTTAATGGCCGATTATTTTGGGGAGTTGATTGCCACATACTTCTCCCATTTTTGCTTTGCTGGGGATCAAACTCAGGTTCTAAGAAAGTGCAGAGTAGGTGCGCTACCAACTGAGCTAAACCCCAGCCCTATTTCCAATATTAATTTATGACAGGGACAAAAATTAAAAATAAGACCTCTTAGCTCAGAAGTCATTTTACCTCTGAAGCACAACTAGACATATTACCTGTACCCTAGTCATTGGTGGATTACTGAGATCAATAACTGGATGGTAATCTTTGGGATGACCTGTGGGGTCAGGAGGTGGGGTCAGGCTTCTCTTGCATTCCACTTCTTCTCAGCACTTAGTACACAAAGGCAGCAGGGGTTGCCAGTGGGTCTCAGAGGTATTGCCTAATGGATCACCTTGAACATATAGCACTTACTCATTTTTGGTCAGAGTTTTACAAAAGCAGTTCATATTTAGTCTTGTGTTTTCAGAGGACATTAACTCAGATTTATGTCATCTGAGATTATACTCATCCTGAGTCGCCTGGAGAGAGCTCCTTCAAAGCTTTGTAATTCATTTGACATATTGGGTGGTTTCATTTCAAATGGAAATGAGGACATTCCAAAGCTCAATTATCAATTTCAACCAATACACAACTCTGGCTCTGGATAGAAGAGTAGTAAAAAGTCTCTGACTCCCAAAATGCTTTCCTTACTTACAAAAGTGTTAGTGTTTATGATCTTATTATTTCATATGCCTCTTATTCAAGTTTGTGACTGACTACAGAATTCAATAAATGACTCTGAACACGTAGTATATGCCAGGTACTGATTCTGACATTGGTGATACGATAATGAACAAAAAGACAAAGAGCTATAAACCATAGTGCCAACTCCTATAGTATCATGATGAAAAAGGCAGTAAACAGGCAAGCAAATACATAAGTAAATATATATATGTGTGTATATATATATATACACACACATTACACACACAATACACACACACATATATGTGGGTGTATATATATACATATATGTGTATATGTGTGTGTGTGTGTGTGTATATATATATATATATACACACACACATATACACACAGCATTTCAATAAAGGAGTTATCGACTTGATCAAAAGTTTCTGAGAAGTTGAATGGAGTAAAGACTGAGACACAACTTTTGATGTGGCAAGATGTAGCTCATTGATGACTCAAAGGATGTAAGAAAAGACTATGGAATAGAATTAATGTCAGAATAAATAATGAAGAAGGAGAGCAGTAGTGGAATGAACATAATACTATGAGAAATTCATTCAAAAAAGTTTTCCACAAAGAGAAGTACAAAACTGGGGTAATACCTGGAGTGCATAGGCGGCTAAGAGCTTTTCCTAATGGTTGTTGTTGTTGTTAGGTGCCGTTGAGTCGGTATCCGACTCATAGCGACCCTCATAGGGTTTTCAATGGCTGAGTGCTTCAGGATTGCCTTGGGAATGGATTGCCAGGCCCTTCTCCCATTTTTGCGGTGCTGGGAATTGAACTCGGGGCCTCAGAGACTGCAGCACAGCGCTCTACCCACTGAGCTAAATCCCAGCCCTTTTCTAATGGTAGCTATTATGTTTTTGGATATTTCTGGGCAAATTAGAATGATCCAATATGCAGTAAAAGAAATGATGTGGGAGTGAGGGAGAGAAATTAACTATAGTTATTAAGAGGAGACAGGAATTAGTGCATATTGGGAAGGGTCAGTTACATGGAAGCAGGGAGGGACTACCCAAGTGGCAAGAGGAAAGTAGAGGCCACTGTCATAGATATAGATAGGGTGATAGTTCTGAAATTGAGAAAATGAGAGTATTCCTTCCCAAGTGCTTCTATATCCTTCACAATCAGGATGTGAACAGAGTAAATAAGAAGAAAGCAGAAAGAGTATTAGAATTCAGAGAAGAGAAACTAAAACAATCTTCTCTCTGGATGAGATAGTAAATTTACCAGAGAAACAGAGCAGGCTTGCTTCTCTTAGGGTTGCCTGGAGATTCAAGAACTATATATTATTATTTTTCTCCAGGTAATTTTGCCCGATCAAGTGCCAGTGCAAAGAAGGTAGAGGATAATACTACTCTCTTATTAACACTAACAAAGGGAAGTTTCAAACTGTTTTCTGCTTTTCTGTCCTGAATTCCTTACTTCCAATTGCTTTCAGCTCTGGCACGAGACCTGAACAGCAGCAGTTGCTGGTTACTGGGTACCTGAGCCAAGATGCTCACAATGGACTTCTGGGAGAGATGGCCTTCCTTCTACATTTACTGTGTCTCCTCAGGTGGATACTGATGCCATGTGGACTTAACACAGCACCTGGAGATCAAAATTTCTGGCCAATGCCAGGTTGAACAGAGAGCATTACTTCTTCATTCTTATATTTGATTTTTCAGCCCATCTCAATAGGCTAAATTATACTGCAGTATTTAGTATAGCTTTGGAAGGACACATGGGATTTAGAATTTTTGTGAATAAAAAATATGAACGTGTGGCTTTCTTTTAAAAATGAAATCTTAATTCTGCTCTAGAGTTTTCCTACTTAAAGGAGAACTTGCACATTTAAATACAATGTTAGGGCAGCATGCGAAGGTGTTTTTGTCTATGTGCGCTTCTACATCCACACTAGGCAAAGGCATCTGCATCCTTTTCTTTCTGTTTTAAAGCATTGTCAGTATCATCATTCATTCATGTGCTTCTGGCTTAACCACCCTTGGAGCTTAAGAACTATAATCACCACAAGTACTTCATCTTTTAGTGTTGCTTGTTAACCTTTTCAAATATCAAATGCATAGGAGGAACTACTGTATGTATCTTCTCCCAGTGGAATGCTAAGAGAGGTGGATGAAACCAAAAATGACCATTTATGAAGCAGGAAACTCTTTACCCAATAATTCTGCTCATTGTCATGGGGCAACTAACTCCAAAGACCCTAAGTTAATCAGTAAAATAGGAAAAATAAGTTTACTCAAAAACATTTTTTTTCAAAGATAAAAAGACACAATTAGCCTGGTAGGCATGGTAGCATATGCCAGTAATCTCAATGACTCAGGAGGCAGAGGCAGGAGGCTTAAGGTTTGAGGTCAGAGGCAGCCTGTGTATCTTAGTGAGTCTGCATCTCAAGATAAAAAGAAAAAGAAAAAATAATAATAAAAAAACAGAGCCAAGGTTACAACATAGTGACAGAGAACTTGTAAAGTATGCATGAAACCTTTGATTCAGCCCTTGGTATCCCCCCCCACCAAAAAAAAAAGACAAGACAAGACAAGACAGAAGGAAAAGAAAGACACAGTTATCTTAGGTTAACACCACCATATGTTGTGGTCACATTTAAGTATCTTTAGTTATCTGACCTCCATGAGCCCTTGTACTCTTTGCAAATATCATAAGATACAAATATAGACTTAGTAAAACCTGATACATAATTTTGGACTAGCTCATAATATTTTGTATTTGATTCTAATATAGACAAAAAAAATTCACAGATACCAAAACTGTAAGAAAAATATTTAGACACACATCTCAAAATAGAGAGAAGGATATTAACTCATTTTTTCCCTTGCAAACTGGAAAAATAACATTGCTGGGTGTTTTTTTTTCTTTTCAGTGAAAGAATATATTGTGATCTAAAATAAATCAGTTTATGAGGAGTAACATCATGAGCCCTCTTGTTGGTTTCTTCACTGCCATTTTGATACTATAGTTTACATTGATGCTTGTATAAATTTTAAATTGCACAGCATTTGATTTTACTGTTAATTTGGGGGCTACCTACATGAAACATATTTCTGTATAAAGACTGTAAACTTCTTTGGGGGTAGGGATCTTATCTCCTTTCTCTCCTATAACCCCTCCCATGCTGCAGCATACACCTAAATGTTAATTTATTAAAATTGGTCACATAAGTCATAAGCCTGGTTCTCTGTAACATTCATCCTGGAAAATGTGAAAATAGGGGTGATGCAAATCCTAGATGCGGTGGGCACAATGATTCAAATCTCTACTTATCCTTTCACAGCTCTTCTGAAAATAGCCACTGCTAGGGAGACAATCCTTTAACATGTCAACTGGCTTTGCTGCCCTTTACCCTTTAGAGTCACAGTGTTATGCCTTTCCTGGCAGGTTGTACCCTGAATGTTCTGGAAAGTCAGGTATGTGATTAGCACATGAAGACTGGCAATGGATGGATAGTTTATGGAGACTGGATCAAATATTAGAACCATAAGTGCTAAGAAAATAAAGTACCAGGTTGATCATTGATCAAAAGATCTCTCTCTTCTACCAAATTTGAGTTCTTTTCTCATTCAGTTTTATATCTTTTAGTATCTCAGCACAGCCATTCTCATCTGTAAAGTCAATAAACACCATAATATTATGAGCAGCACTCACAACTTATCACTTTTACATGATTCTTACTGTTAAAGTGCTGTCCATCTGACACCCATATTTTCTACCCTCTTTCTTCTTCCTGTCAGTATAAATAATAATTCTAGTTATTCTGTTTACTCCAGCAACATGAAATTGGTCTGAATCAAGAAAGTTCCACCACTATCTCTGCAAACGATGTCATGCAACATCTCTCAGTTGTGCACAGCATTGGAAAAAATGCCTAACACACTTAAGGTGAGGTGCAAAGCGTTCCACAAAGTGGCTTTAAACTGATTTTCTTCTTCCTCTCCTTGGGTAGCCTACTCTCCACTCAAACCATTTGGAGAAAAGACTTTGAAGCCTTTGAGAGGGAGAACTATCATGGTAATTCAAGAAGGTTTGTTTTGTTCCACCACGTCCATTTAACAACTGTCAACATTTCTTTGACAGCCTCCACTGGTCAGAATTAACATTTGAATAATTGGCTTAAGAAAATTAAGATTTTATTCCTTTCTCAGGTAGGCTTGATAGGTATAGGAAAAACAAGAGGCAAACTGCAAGTTAGCTATAGACTGATGCAATCAGAGAGCTGTACTATAGCAAGTCAACCCAAAAGATCTGAGACCAACATGGACAACTGAGAAAATGCTACCTGTCTTTGCTTCATTATAATGCCATTTCTGTATCATTGTTGCTGTTGTTAGGTGCTGTCAAATTGGTATCGGACTCAATGGAACCCTACATACAACAGGCGAAACAGTTTGTCAGTGCTTCTCTGCTGTTCATAGGGTTTTCGATGGTGGATTCATTTTTGGGAGTGGGTTGCCAGGTCCATCTCCCAAGCCTACAGCTCCTGGTGTTCCCAGGAGGTCTCCCATCCAAGTACTAACCAGGCTTGACCCTGCTTAGCTTCCAAGATCTTATTGGATTGGATGCCACAGGGCTATGGCTGCAGGCTCTGTATCATTAGCCTTGCAAAATTTCCAGTTCTCATCACATTTCTGATACCATAGCATATCTAAAACCTCTCCATAAGGACAGAAGAGTAAACCGCATTCCAGGAAAATCCTGACCTATTCCTGCAATCCCTCCACCTTTCTCACCTTAACTTCTGAATAATCCTCCCCTCCACTAAAGTTAACCACAAAATGAGCTAACCAAAATCCTACAATGACACTCTCTCAAGAAGCTCACACTCACCCTTTGAGTATTTACCTTTGCCCTATAATAAACTTCCTCCTAATTCCTTATTTGATCTCATTTCTGAGTTCTTCCTCTGATGAAGACAAGCATCTGAAATGCTGGGTAGAGGTCACAATCTGATATGTGAGAACTTCCCAGGCTTCATGCACCAATAACAATGCCACCGATTTGTTTTTAAGCATCTACTATTTTCCTTAATAATTTAGTTGAGAATAGATTTAAATACTCACAGTTGAGCCAGCAGTATTTGTAACTCCAGTTTTTGAGGAGACCCTATTCTAGACATAAACATGTTGTTGTTAGGTGCTGTCAAGTTGGGTCGGATTTGTAGAGACCCTATGTACAACAGAATGAAAAACTCCATGACACTGTTCCAGGCAGGTGATCTTCTTTATGTTTAAGCCCATTGTTGCAGACACTGTGTCAATCCATCTAACTGAGGGTCTTCCTATTTTTCACTGACCTGCCACTCTCCCAAACATGATGTCCTTCTCTAGGGATTGGTCCCTCCTGACAACATGTCCACATACATCACATGCAGTCTAGCCATTCTTGCTTCCAAGGAGCACAAATATAAGTAGCTATAATACAACATGAACAAGCTACAATAGTAGTTTAAATGACAATAAAAAGCAACAAATACTTCCAAAGTGTACCTGGGTACTGAAAGAAGACTTCATGGAGGTAATGCTCTTTGAAAAACACCTTGAATAATAGGATTTCTTTCACATACCAGGGGTTTCAGGCAGATTCAATAATTTGAATAAGGCATAGGATAAAAATACATCGAAAGATGAACACGTTGCAGATTTCTTTAGATAAAAAAACACAGGTATAGAAACAAATTAGAGCACTAAAACATTGGCAGTTTTAGCTGATCATAAAAATCAAAAACCAAGTTTGACTGTGTAAAATATTGCTAAACTAAATCAGTCTATGACATGCTAATTTTTAAAAAGTCATTTTATAAAATACATTTGGATAATTTTTACCAAACTTTTGACTGAGGGACCAAGTATATGTCTGTGGGGCAAGAGATAGAAACTGACTTAAAAGATTTTGTAATTTCAAATACTTTGCAAGCCAGAAATTTTACTTCTGAAATTCTTTTCTTAAAAAATAATTTAGAATATTATGAAGAATATTTACAAACATACTATTTACCAAATCATTTATAATTAACTTATGATTGCTCTACAGAGATGAATACTAAGGGACTAGCAAATTGAAGATAGCTAGTCAATGGAATATCATATAACTATCAAGAGTCACAAAGAATTTATGTATGTCTATAAAGTGTCAATGCTATCAGTGCTGAGGAAGAAAATCAAGACTCACAAAAGTTAATACTTATAGGAATTCAGATATTTTAATATAAAATTAGATTGACTGATGAACAGAATGATACGTGATTTATACCATTTTTTATAGTCTAACAATATTATATAATGAAGTTTATTTTTCACAGTTAATAAGTGATAATTATCAAAAATTTGGGTCAAGGGAGAACAGTACTTCAATGAATTATTGGAAGGTTATTTCCTATTTTAGCTAATACTTTAAGGATAAACTAGAGAATTTAGGGAAGGACAATTAGATACAAATGGCTTTTGAAAATTATGCCTTGCATAAAGTAACTGAGGTGACCAAAAATATTGGACTGGTACAGAAAGTTCCAGAACAGAAAGTGTTTAGGAAAAAGCTCTTAGAAATAGAGACTGATTTTAAAAATGAATCTTTTATCTAAAAATTAAAATAAATGCAATCCCTATAGGGCTTTCATGTGAAAATGAGAGGATGCTTCTCTCTCCTGTTGCAAAGATATAAATAGAAGTTGGGGGTGCTTCAATGTCTATTGAGTATTCATATTTTGTTTTATTAATCCATATATATTACAATGTGGTCACATTTTTTTTATTTCTCAGTCTCAGTTTCTCCATCTGTAAAATGGGAAGAGTAGCCCCCACTGATGTGACTGATAAGAAAACGCCCTAAATGTTAGGGAAACCCAACAGACATTCAGTAAGTGCTTCTCTTTAAAATACAGAAACAAAGGTGAATAAATTTCAGATAAAAATCTGAGCTCAACATGCTGAGGAAGTCTGTAATAATGGGTGCTCTGTCCCAATATTCCAAAATGTGTTTTGGGAAAGCAGGAATCTCCACTCCTGTTGGTAATATCCATTCTGAGTGTGGATGACCCACCAGTGCAAATCTGGGAGGAACTGTTTCATTGGGTGGAGAAGATAAATTATGGCTCAAAACTCTACTGTTAAATGCATTGTTTCAGTGCAACTTTTCAAATAAAGCTCATAATGTCCATTTGTATTTTTTCTCCCAACACGAATGATTATTTCCTTGCCTCAAAGATAAATGAGATTAGTAATAGTACATACTTAATAGGGTGTACAAAGATTAATGAATACATGTGAGAGGTGCAGGAAATAGCTGGCATAATGCAAGTGTTCCATAATCATCATTATTCTTATGCTTAATATTACCCATCATTTGGTTGCTTTATTCTACACTTGTTATAGTAGTTCACTACCTGTACTGTAATAAAGTTGTTCTCTTTTGTAAATGGGTAAACATTAGTGGCCTTTGGGCATGTTCTGTCACTTTTTTTTTTTCCGTACTGGGTTGAACCCAGGGCCTTGTGCTTGCATTCTTTGCAAGTATGGTATCACTGAGCTGCACCCTAAGCCAATTTTTTTAAATTTTTGAGACAGAGTCTCACTAAATTGCATAGATTGCCTCTGATCTCGAACTTGCAATACTCCTGCCTCTATCTCCTGAGTCACTGGGATTACAGGCATGCACCAACTGTGCAAGGCTCTGTGACTCTAATTCTAAAGCTAAAATTTTTGAAAGCAAATTTTTATGATATTATCAGTGTCTTTTGCAAGATATTTACATCATGTGTTCTCATACATTCTTGGAAATATAGCATAATTATCAAATAATGAAATCATATTTGTTTTATTGATGTGTACACTGTTTTGTTCCTTAAGGGCAATTATTTATTAGGCAGAGTAAAGTATAATTACTTTATTTTTAAGCATAAAAATTACTGTATTAGTCAGCTTTGGCTGCCATAACAAAATGCCACAGAATAGTTGGCCTAAACATTAGAAATTTATTTCTCACAGTTCTAGAAGCTGGAAGTACACAATCATGGTGTCAGTTGATGTGATTCATGGTGAGGGGCTCTTTCCTGCCTTACAGATGGCTGCCTTCTTACTGTGTCTTAGAGACACACTTTTATGTCCTCAATTGACCTTTATCCTTTTCCTGTAAACCCTATTTCCAAACAGTCACATAGTGGATACAGCTGCAACGTGTGTGTGTGTGTGTGTATGTGTGTGTGTGTGTGTGTGTGTGTGTGTGTGTGTGTGTGTGGCACAATTCCTCTCATATTACCTATCTAATTTTCCACATTCTTAGCCAACTTTTAATCAGCCCCATGTTTCATTACACTCATTAAGCCTGTGTTCAGTTTTATTTGGATGTAATCTCTCACTGCAAAGTCACTTACCATATTTGGCCCACAAGAGATACCTATAATCATGTCCCTAGCTGAAACCATATTTTCTCTAGTCACATTTTGTGATTTTGAAGTTATTTTTGACTTCTATCCATGGTCCATTTCCCATGAGTCATCACATTTGATTGACCCATCTTTTGAAGTAACTCTCAGAAACACTTTTCCTTTTTATTCACCCTGTCACCCCCTCATTCCAGAGCTCTAATCACATGTTGGGTAACTGTGCCAGCATCCACCCTAATCTTATCTGTGTTTTCCTTTCTCCAGAGAATTATACACACTCAATTACTATTTATAACATAATCCTTTCCTTATTTTATTACTTGCTAAAATGTCTTTGCATTTTCCCCTCATATTGAGTCTAAGAAAGTCTCCTTGGTATTCCAAAGTCATTGAAATATAATTCTTGTAGATTTCCAACAACTTTTGAACACAAATCTGCTATAATATTTGGGAGAATGCTATTACAAGTCTGGAGCAAGTACTCAATGTGTTTTTAAATCTTCTATTAGCTTAATGAAGTGAAGATAAAATGCAAGCCTTGAGTGACAATAGTGAAAGATTCTACAAAGAACATATTAAATGATGCAGGAAACATCAAAATAAGATGGAAGGAATACACTGGGTCATTATACAAAAAAAAAAAAAATTGGTAGATGACCAACAATTTCAAGAGGCTGCATATGAAGAGGAACCAATAGTATTGAAGGACGAAGTGGAAGCTGCCTTGAAAGAATGGGCAAAACACAAGGATCCAGGAATTGATGGAATACCAACAGAGATGTTTCAACAAACAGATGCAGCACTGGAGGTGTTAACATCCTTATGCCAACAGATTTGGAAAACAGCTATCTGGCCAACTGACTGGAAGAGATCCATATTTGTGCCTATTCCCAAAAAAGGGGATATAACTGAATGTGGAAACTATCGGATAATATGATTAATATCACACAAAAGCAAGATTTTAATAAAGATCATTCAAAAGTGATTGCAACAGTATATAGACAGGGAATTGCCAGAAAATCAAACTGGTTTCAAAAGAGGGCAGGGAACCAGGGACATCATTGCTGATGTTAGGTAGATATTAGCCAAAAGCAGAGAACATCAGAAAGATGTCGATGTCTTATTTGCTATGCAAAAGCTTTTGACTGTGTGGATAAGAAATTATGGATAACACTTCAAAAAATGGGAATACCAGAGCACCTAATTGTACTCATGAGGAATCCGTACATAAACCAGGTGGCAGTTGTTCAAATAGAACAAGGAAACACTGCCTGGTTTAAAGATGAGAAAGATGTGCATCAGGGCTGTATACTTTCACCATATTTCTTCAATTTCTATGCTGACCAAATAATCCAAGAAGCTGGAATTTACAAGGAAGAAACTGGCATCGGGATTGGAGGAAAACTCGTTAACAACCTCCATTATGCAGATGACACAACTCTGCTTACTGAAAATGAAAAGGATTTAAAACATTTACTGATGAAGGTCAAAGATCACATATAGCCTTCAGTATGGATTGTGACTGAACATCAACAAAACAAAATCCTTAGAACTGGGTTAGTATGCAACTTCACAATAAATGGAGAAAAGATTGAGACTGTACATCATTTTACTTTGCTTGGCTCTATAATCAACACCGTCGAAGTAGCAGTCAAGAAATCAAAAGATGCATTATTCTGGGAAATGCTGTGGCAAAAGATCTCTTTAGAGTATTGAAAACAAAGATGTCACACTGAAGACAAATGTGTGTCTGACTCATGCCATGGTGTTTTCAGTTGCAACATATGGTTGTGAAAGCTGGATATTAAACAAGGGAGACAAGAGAAGAATTGATGCTTTTGAATTATGGTGCTAGAGATGTCTATTGAATATATCATGGACTGCCAAAAGAACCAACAGATCTGTCCTAGAGGAAGTGCAACCAGAATCCTCCTTGGAAGCAAGGATGACTAGAATGTGTCTTACATATTTCGGACATGTTGTCAGGAGGGACCAATCCCTGGAAAAAGATCATGTTTGGGAGAGTGGCAGGTCAGTGAAAAAAAGGAAAACTCTCCACCAGATGGATTGACACCATGTCTGGAACAATGGGCTTAAAGATAAATAAGATCCTGTGCCTGACACAAAATTGGAAGTATTTCAATCTGCTGTACATAGGGTTGCTATAAGTCTCACTCGACTCAACAGCACCTAAAAACAACAATAACAATTATTTACTAAAGTTTATTTTATCTAGTAACCTTTTCTCCCACGTAGCTTCTCTCAGTAAGGTAATGTTTTGTTATGTTATTCATACAAGACCATCAAGTCTAGTCCAGCATCATGTGATACATGGAGCAAGAGAATACAAAAAGAGACCTTGTTGGTCACTCAGAAGGTGGCTCATGCCAGATGTCCCTTTCACCCAGAATGGAGAGTGCATTCAGCTACACGACACCTTCCCATGGGCCACCAAGTTGTCAGTAGCTGGGCTTCTGGTAGCCAAGAAAATTCTATATACAAGTTTTTAACAGTACAGAAGGGCTCACACAAAATTATTTTGTTTGTTTCTTCAGTAATAAATTTGTCCTCATGAGGCTCTGAGAGGTATTGCAGGCAGGATTCCTATACGAGAATACAGTCTCCTGATGCTCCACCCATGGCACATCTCTAGGGGAAGAAAAGAATGAGGAGCCATGTGTAGTAGTCAGAGTTCTCCAGACATAACCAATAGGTTTTATTCTTATGAGGAAGTGGCTGAGAAGTTCAAAGATCTACATTCAGAAAGCTGGCGACCCAGGAGAGTCAATGTATGGTTCCACCCTGAGTCTGAATGCCTAGAAACCAAGAGATGTGAAGGTGTAAATTCCAGGCTGAAGGCCAACAGCTCAAGACCCCAAAGTGAATCAGTATTTCTGCCCGTGTCAGAAGGCCAGAAAACATTAATACTCAGGTGAAGCAGTCAAGCAGGCAGAGTTCCCTCTTCCTCAGACTTACTGTTCTAATCAGGCCTTCAACTAATTAGTTAAGGCCCACTCACACTAGAAGCACATTAGAGCAACAAGTTTAACCCAGTTTGCCAATTAAAATGTTGATCTCATTTAGAAATACCCTCACAGATATAACCAGAAAAATATTCAACCAAACATCAGAGCACTCCATGACCTAGTCAAATTGACACACACAAGTAAGCATCACACAATGCCTTCTTTGCTCCTATGCATCCCTGACTTTTAAATTTTTACTGTCCTTATAATGTAGATCCATAACTCATGACATGTGATGCTATTGAATCTGCCTCAATCCCTGGTTCATGACACTTGGTGACCCACATAGGACCCACCCTGTATGCAGACTGACATGTACCATTCTACATCCTGCATTGCTCCTTTCTCCTGGTAACCATCATCTCCTTGCTCTTCATTTATCTTAATATATTTATATTTCAGTTGATGTTTCCACAATATTTGTTACCAGAATATGTGATCAAAGAATAGGGTGAATGATTAAATTTTTTAAAAAATTATAGTAAATGGCACATTGCCATTAATTCCACTTTAAATGCTCTCCCTGGCTTTAAACACACATCCCATCATTTTTCCACTTTCTGAAGCAGTTCTGGAAGTCTTCTTTAGTGTGTTTTTATGCCCCCAGTCCTATGGGTTTGAACTCAGGGCCTTGTACATAATAGGCAAGTAAAGTACCACTGAGCTGCATAGTGAGTACCTTTAGTGTCATCCTCCAACATGACAACATTCTGTCATACTTTGCTTCTGGGATGGGAATTTTTGTCAAATAAACATTGCAATGCATCCACTTCTATCATATTCACTAGTTCTGGTACCCTGTGATTTTTGGCAGTTCCCTAAAATTATCATGAAAGGTAAACATTTTTAAACAATCAGGACTTTGAGACAGCCATACTACTGCAACTAAAGACACTCCCAGGAAAGAACTTCCAGAACCACTGCAGAAAGTGGCAAGAATGATGGGATAAGAGTATTCCAAGCCAGAGGGAGTATTTTGAGAGGGATTAATGGCAATGTGTCTGTTACTGTAATGATTTTTTTTAATTTAACCAGTCCCTGATTATTTTGATTGCACCTTGTACTTTTTTTGGAATTCGTCAATAATTTTTCCATAATTCATATCTTGAAAAATTGTTCATCCATTTCTTACACATACAACATTCTCATAGAATTAGTAAGATACTTTATACAAACTGTGCTGAATACGTTCCTCTCTTTGGTTCAATATCCATTGTAAGTTTTTCTTCTCTGCCATAAATTTAGGTCCAGGGCTTAAATGGATCTCCATGATTCCCCTTTGTTTTGGCAGGAAGTATTACATAGAATCCAGATTATACTAATCACAAACTACTACTTTTATATAATAGACACTGGAAAAATTCCTCTTTATATCTTATTGATATTGTCTAACTTATAAGGCTTAATTTTGTCCAAACTCTTCAATCTTAGTTTCTTCAACTATGAAATCCAAATTATATCTCCTGCAATTAACTGTGACTATACTATCACTGTTGATCATGCACTTCTACTACTTTCTTATAGTACTACATTTTACTTAATTACAAAAAGGAAGTACTTGAAGTGGCGACTAATTTCTTAAATATTTTGACCATTAAAAAAGTTTTTATCTCTACCATAGTTATAAGGTAAAATGATTTACAGATTATATTCTCCATCTTATTTTCTCTAAAACACATCTTTTCCAGAGGTCTTTCATATTTCACTGACTGAACTACAGATCTTCCTTGATACATTTTCATAAAGCGATTCCTAGACTGGAAGTCTTTTACTGTTGAGACAGTAATAAAAAAAAACCTAGAACATGTGCAAATGCTATTAATTTCCTCCCAGAAAAAGGCATTTATATTTGTGAGGTGTTTGTTAAAACTGGGCAACACAATTTTCACCAAAGAATAACCATCAAAATTAGAGATCAGACCCCAATTATACCAACAAAATCTTAAATTTAAGAAGCAAGGCTATCCTGGCACCATATGATGTTTTATAGGGGAAAAAAAATCATGAAACTCAACTTTATTACTTAGAATCAAAGAAAGCTATGGTTATTGTATTTTCTTTTTATTTATTTGTTAATTATTTACTGTAGTCCTCGAGGGCTGAACTCAGGGCCTCGAAAATACTTTGCAAGTGCCCTGTTATTGAACTGTGCCACTAACCACCTTTTTTATTTTTTAAATTGAGAGAGGATCTCAGTAAGTTATACAGGCTGCCTCTGGCCTCAGAACTTGTGTTCCTCCTGCCTCTGCCTCTTGAGTTACTGGGATTACAGGGGCGCCCCTCTGCATGCATTGTATTTTTTTAAAACGTATATGTCTTAAGCCTGCACACAGTCTTCGGTGTGGTTTCCTAAGCTATCTGTTTCTGTTCTCTACAAACACCAAGTGGAGCCATTCCCTGAAGAGCCTCCATGCTGTGTAACTTCAGGAGACCGGGGTGTCTATCTGTTGATTCCTGGTGATCATTGCTAACACCCACAGAACGTTGGCCTGTTTTTACAGAGAGGCTTAAGTTCCCAGCCTGATGTACTATCAAACTCTCAGCCCCATAGTGTTCAGTAGTTTTAAGATCTGTTGAATTTTAATGGAGCTTTGCCTTTGGGTACCAGAAGTATCAAGCACACAGCACGAGACAGCTCAGACTCAGATCCTGATTACCTGCACCCAATTTAATTAAATGTAAACTCTCAAGCACTGTTTAAGCTGCTGAGTTTTCTGGAAATACATGCCCTTGGGCTTTGAAAAATAGAACTCTGGTTCTTGCCAGGTTTTGACCATCAGAGGAAATCATTTTTTAGGTTGAAAGAACCGAACTTGGATGATAACTTTCCTGCCAAATTCCCTCTTCTCTGGGCTTCAAGACCTTAGGTGAGCACAATATGTGAATTTCTACTTTTTGGATTTATTCTTGTGTTCTCCTTGAAGACAAACTTTAACAAAGTGAATTATTAGCTGAACTGTAGGTACTTGTCTTCTTGCCTGCCTGATATAACAATTAAGTGGCCAATCTAAATTTACAGAAATGAGTACATGCTGCTTAGAAGTCATATACATATTGATCTTTGGGAAAGAAAAAGAATTTTCCACCAAAAGAGAAATTTTGTAAAAAAGTAAAACACCTATAAAATACATGATAAAAAGATCACAAAGAAATGCTTAGGTAAATCCTTTTTTTTTCCGTGTGTGTGTGTGTGTGTGTGTGTGTGTGTGTGTGTGTGTGTGTGTGTTACTAGGGGTTGAACCCAGGGCCTTGAGCTTGCGTGCTCTGCAAGTGCTGGACCACTGAGCTGCACCCTCAGCCCATTTTCTTACTTTTTTTTTGAGACAGGGTCTTGCTAAATTATGCAGACTGCCTCTGGTCTCGAACTTGGGATTCTCCTGCATCCCCTCCAAACCACTGGGATTACAGGCATGCGCCACTGTGCCAGCAATCCTCTATTTTTTAATCCTATATATTGAAAATATAAAGGGCCCTAGCCTGAATTTGATTATTTCCTCTGATTGCTTTTCTCCTAGCTCAAAAGAACATTTTTCTTCCCTGCCCCCTGTCAAACTTCTTGTGGGGTTCTCACTCCTAATGTAATTTTAAAATGGAAATCTCTAAATTGATGTTTGAAATAGTTTTGGATTTTCTTATTTCAAATATAAAATATAAATTAGGATTTCAAAAAACTTTCAGGATGAATTAATTTGGAACTTTGGTTGGCTTCATCAAACGTCTTTTATTAATAAGGTAAAAATAATTGTGAGTGTGATTGATGTAAATTATGTAAGAGCTAGGATTGAAGCAAAAGTATGTGTTAAAAAATCTGTCTATTCAGATCTTAGATACTAATGAAAAGCTATAAGGAAACATGTAACACTTGTAATTTAGCATATTCTTTTTGTGTGTGTCTAATAAGATTGTGATTGTGCTGTGTTGCCAAAATTGTTTGCTTCCTTTCTAATGTGAAAAGTAGTTTCACTAACTACACAATTCAATGTATGAAAGTAAATTGATCTGTTGGGAGTGGTAATGCACTTGTGTCATCCCAGCAATTCAGGAGGCAGAGGCAGGAGGATGGCAAGTTTTAGGCCAGAGGCAGCCTGCATAACTTAGTGAGACCCTGTCTGAAGATCAAAACTAATGTATCTTGCAGTAGTGTTCTGTATCCTTATCCCTTTCAAATACAGCACTTCCATTTTTACTTTTCCCTGTTCACGTCAGGTTGTTTTACATACATTCACATTATGAATTTATTTTATATTTTGTATTTTGTTGTTCATGACCAGCTTTATAGTTCAACAGGCCTTTTTGAGATTTTTGGTGAGGTGGGAAAGGGAAGTAGAGGAAATCCACCAAATCTTGATTGAATCTTAGAATTACAGGCTGTCCAACAGAATGTCACTATGCAGTGCTTCCTAATGGTTTAGATGTCAAATTGCACAACTTTGCAAAAACTTTCCATGGTGAAATAAGTTCAACATTGAATTGATACTCTTAAAAAAATACAGAATCCTTTTAGGTACAGCAATACAATTCAAGGGTTAGCACCAAACGCTGACTCTCCAACGTGTGTGTGTGTGTGTGTGTGTGTGTTTGTGTGTGTGTGTGTGTGTGTGTGTGTGTACCACATGCTTCCATCTGTTCAAGACTCCCAAGCTTCTGAAACCCCACACATACAGCAAGCTTGCTAGGAAATAACTGCAAGAAGAAGGCTGAAAACTCAAAGTTAAGTGTGGGTTTTAGCTACATAAAGCATTGGTGGTAATATCAAACTCAGGGCCAACACCTAGAGGCACTTAATGTGGCATCAGTCAGAATTAACATGAAAGGGCATGGGTGTCAGAGGTGTGGACCAAACCACAGATGAATAAAAAATTTCTCATGGGTGCCCATGGAAGATTGAGGGAGGAGGTATGTAACTGGATGAGCCTTTATAACAGGGAAAACATAAAATCACATTAAACTCTTTAATCTGCACCTGTGTTAAAGCAGCATTTGGCAAAGAAGATAAATACCTCTTTGTAGCATGGTTGGTAAACATAAAGTGTTAAAAGATTATGGATTTTGTTAAAACCCGTCCAGGGGCAAAGCACAAGAATATGACAGAATTGATTTATTTCACACTGATATTTAATGAAAAGCAGATCCTGAGGACAAAGTTGTAATAATGTTTCCCCTTCCTTTAAAGCCTCCAGCATCCTCTGTCTGTAAACCCTTACTAAACCAATAGCTGTACTTTCAAAATTTCTATCATTTTAAAACAAACATGTATGTGTATATTTATATGTGCATGGGCTTTTCTTTGATGGGATATGTAATGAGAATGGGCATATTAGTATCACAGCCAGGCAGATCACCTGCCTCAGTAAATAGCTGTCTATACTTGGTTATCCACAATTTACTTACAGATATATGTTTAGATGGGACATCTCACCATGCTTCAGGGGATGGTATCTCAATGGCCTTAGCAATGTGATAGAGTTTCTGGATTTAAAACCAAGAGTAAGCTGGGTGTAGCCTTTAATCTCAGTGACTCAGGAGATTGAGGCAAGAGGATTAAGGCCAGAGGCAGCCTATGAAATTTAGTGAGACCTGGTCTCAAAATAAAAATTTAAGAAGGGGCTGAAGGCATAGTTTACTGGGAGAGCACTTACATAGCATGCCAGAGGCCCTAGATTCAACTTCCACCTAAGTGCTTAAAAATAAAAATTAAATTAAGAAAACGCACTAAAAGTTATTCCTCCTATATTTAACTGTGACTTTGTACCCACTGACAAATGTCTCTCTACCTCCAAATATCAAGAAGAGTGCACACTGAATGTTCTTACCACAAAGAAATGATAAACACATGAAGTGATAGATGTGCTGAATATACTGATAGTTACACAATGTACACATGGATTGGAACACCACACTGTACCCCATAAATATGTAAATTACATGTCAACTAAAACCAACATTTACAAAAAGCAAATTCACCAAGACTGAACTCTAAGGTAACCCATGGAATTTTGGTGACACCAATGTGCTAATATAGATTCTCCCACTGTAATAAGAGAGCACCACAGTCCAGGGGATTTTAATAGTGGAGGTGGTTTGCATAGTGAAGACTAGAGGTATAATTCTCCTTTAGCTCAATTTTGCTGCAAACTTAAGATTATCCTTAAACTAGCCTATTAAAAATAAATAATTTTCAGTAATAACTTGTCACAGCCTGCTATTATTCAAGCCAATAGCATTTAATGAAAAGGTCTATGTCTATGTCAATATTTAAGGAGTGCTCTACATATGCCTAAAACTCTTGACACTTCTTACCATCTTCTGTTTCCGCCTCCAAAATATAGATTATGTTGCAACTGAAACAATCTCTCAGTCCACTGAATGCAAGTAGCCTTTCAGTGAAAAATGTAATCCACATGTCAGCTGGGACTACTTGTGTCCTGTTGTTGTTGTTGTTAGGTGCCGTCGAGTCGAGTGCCGTCGAGTCGAGTCCGACTCATAGCGACCCTATGTACAGCAGATCGAAACACTTGCCGATTCTGTGCCAGGAAAACGATCTTATTTATGTTTAAGCCCATTGTTGCAGACACTGTGTCAATCCATCTGGTGGAGGGTTTTCCTCTTTTCCGTTGACCTGCCACTCTCCCAAAATGATGTCCTTCTCCAGGGAATGATCTCTCCTGACTACATGCCAAAAATATGTAAGACGCAGTCTGGCCATTCTTGCTTCTAAGGAGCACTCTGGTTGCACTTCTTCTAGGACAGATTTGTTGGTTCTTTTGGCAGTCCATGGTATATTCAATAGACGTCTCCAGCACCACAATTCAAAAGCATCAGTTCTTTTTCTGTCTCTCTTGTTCAGTGTCCAGCTTTCACAACCACATGATGCCACTGAAAATACCATGGCATGAGTCAGACGCACCTTCATCTTCACTGTGACATCTTTGCTTTTCAATACTCCAAAGAGATCTTTTGCCACAGCTTTTCCTAGAGCAATGTGTCTTTTGATTTCTTGACTGCTGCTTCCGTGGGTGTTGATTGTAGAGCCAAGCAAAGCCTGAGATGCCCTAAAAATTCTTGGATATTCAAGATGCCCAGATTTCTAAGACTACAAATGTGTCTTACAATCTTTCAGCCTTGTGTTTCAGTTTTTCCTCAGGGTAATCCAAATAGACATAAAACATTAATATCCAATATTCACAAATATGGGCTGGGGTTTAGCTCAATTGGTAGAGTGCTTGCTTTGTTTGCTCTGAGGACCTGGATTCTATCCCTAGCATGGCAAAAATCGGAGAAGGACCTGGCAGCTCACTCCCAGAACAATTAGCCATTGAAGACCCTATGAATAGTAGCACTGATATAGTTCTGGGCATAACACAGGGTCAGGGATTGTTTTGTTCTGTTGTACATGGGTCACTGTGAATCAGATCTGACTCTACAGCACCTAACAACATTCATAAATGTGGTAGACTTCACCAAAATTTGATTTTCTGATAGAGCTTAAATCAAATTAATATAAACAGTTTTAAATTGAATAAGAGATTCCTCATCTTTAAGCTGTCCTTCTACGACCTATCATAAAAGAATTTTGTCTGTCTGTTCTGCTGTGTGTCCTCACCTCACCTGACCTCTCAGCTCTCTCGCTCCTCCCCACCTTCTCACCTCCCTTTTTGGGAGCAAAACAGATTCCTATAATTTTCTTACCCATGACAATTTAACTTTCTCTTTTTATAGCTACATTTCCTGCTGACATTTATGCCCTCAGAGTCTCACCTTCCACAATGGTTTAAGATATTTTGACAAATAAAGTTCCCTTCCTCAGATAAATTTTGGTGCCAGCTGTTAAGACAACATATATTTGAGTTGGTTATATAAATTGAATTTTATTTTATTCATCCTGAAACAACCTTATTTGAGTTGATAGGGGCAGATAGAAGGAAAACAGGAAATTGTACATTGAGTGCCTCTAATATGCTGAACATTTATGCAGACATATTTGTGTGCATTTTTATGTAAACATTTTATCTCTGTGAAACTAGTTACAATCCTTATTTTAAGAGTTGAAGAAACGATGGATTAGAAAAGTAAAGAAGTTGATTAAAATTACACATTCATTTGGTAGCAGAGGCTAGATTTAAGAAATCCTATGCCAATAAAAGAAATTAATGAATTTGACCTATTGTCATAACATGGACAAATAGCAAAAATATCACATTTCAATTTTTAAAGAAAGGTTTTAGGTTTTGCTAGAGAACTTTTAGTTATATAACCTCGGGGAAAATTATCAAATTTTTCTGATTCTGATCATTCTTCCCTATAAATCTCAGATTCTTCTAGTCCAGTGAGTGCTTGTAAGAATTGGATGAAATACATTATATAAAAACATTTTGATAATGTAAGATAGTTTAGTTCAAATGAAGAAGAGCACAGATTGTGGGTAAGGAAGGCCTAAGTTTAAATCATGAACCAGCTGCCATTTACAAATAGTATGACCTTGGCTAAGTTATGCATCTGTCTGAGCCTCCTTTTCCCCATATGTTAAAAAGAAATATAAGTGATAACTTCTGGAGATGGATGCTTCAGCCATACCATGGTGGTGTCTGCTCCCATCAGATCTCGGAAGCTAAGCAGGGTTGGACATGGTTAAAGTTGGACGAAAGACTGCCTGGGAACACCAGGTGTTGTAGGCTTTGGAGAAGGACCTGGCAACCCACTCCCCCTCCAAAAACCAATCAGCCATCGAAAACCCTATGAACAGCAGAGAAGCACTAACAATACTCTTTCATCTGTTGTACACAGGATCAATATGAATCAGATGCCTCCATGGCACCTAACAACAACAACAATCTGAAGATAGATATGCTAAATGAAATAAAGTATTCAACAGAATCTGACACATGGTACAATGTAATTGAATTTAATGATAATTGTTGTCAGTTGTAACAGTTTGGAAATTAAGGTGACAATTGGCACCCCTCCCCTTCAACCAAGGCTGCCATGTATGCCATGCAGGGAGTACTTATGTGACATTCACACTCAGCAATAAATTGTGCTGCCTGGAGTCATGCAATATGGTGGCACTGTCTTTACCAGCGCCCTTTCACATGCTTAATGAAAACATTGAGTACAAATTGCAAAGCGGTGTTGGAGAACTCAGTATGTCTACTAATTCCTATGCCTATTCTGAATATTAAGACTCTTCCTCCTCCCCATAAAATGTAATTTAGAAAGATTTCATGTAAATGTTCTCAGTTATATATGTGGAGATTTATAGGCCCATCCCCAACTGGCAAAAATGGAGAAAGAGATAAGCAAGTTCATGGCCTGTGGTTGTTATGGCACTACTACCTGCTGAATGTGTGCTCTCATGGAACTTGAAGTCCCACAAATTCAATTAGCTGCCCTATTTTCATTGAGAGGCATAGTCTACAATACCTCATCCTCCTAAGATCAGAAGCTTGATCTTTTCTATGATGTGGCAAGATAAGTAGGTGTCAACCCTACTTTGATTAGTTTTAAAAGATATTCAAATATAAGCAAATTTAGTGGTATCATTATGTATTTACAGATGTGTACACCAGTGATTCACAGTTGGTTGAGCTCACCAACCCATGGGCACAATTGTGGTTACTTCTATCATCATTAGCCCCTCTCATTATGTAGGGAAACAGGTCCTTGCAACGTGCCCTCAAGCTGCTTTTCAGTTATTTACGGGGGTCCCAGTAGATACTTAGTGGCCCACATGACATAGGATGGCCTTGATTGCACCTAACCATTGCTGTTGCTAGGCTCAAATATTAAAAATCCTTTGAATATCCAACATCCCATCACCTCCAGGCTGAACTACAGAGAGATCAATGTTTTCCTATAAAATGGTTTAAACTTTTTCTCTGAAAGTTAGGGTTAGTTTGAGCTGTCTACTAATAGATTTCTCAACTTCCAGAGTTTTGTGTGCATTCCTTCTCAATAGGCTTTTAAAAAATCTCAGTATATTTGTGTCAGGACAGGCTCAAGGGCAAGGACTCTTCTCTATTCTTGTCAGCAACATGACCTCCACCTACCTAATTGTTATCCCTCCCACCAAAAGTTTCCTCGCCCAGGACATAGTGTGTGCTAATGTGCTTAAAGAGTGCTGCTCTGCAGTCTCTGAGGTCCCAGGTTCGATTCACAGCACTGCAAATGTGGGAGAAGGACATGATGATCCACTCCTGAGGCAATCCTGAAACAATCAGCCACTGAAAACCCTACAAGGGTCGCTATGAGTCAGACACAACTCAATGGCACCTAACAACAACAACAACAATGTGCTTAAAGATAAGGAAGGACTTCTAACGCCACAGTCCAGCTCCTGCCAACCAGGGACCCTGGCCACTTCACAGACATACAAATCAGGCAGATCCGTACTGTGCATAATGAACACACTGTATTTCTCTTTAGCCTTCTACCTTCTTACAGGTCTCCTATGTAAACAGATAAATGTGCAAATCCTACCTCCCACTTACTCCCTGCTTGTCTATGACTAATTCACTTAACCACCTCCAATGTCCCAGTACCTGTCTACAAAAATGATAAATACATCTATTTCATTTTGTTATCTTGAGGATTAGGTAAAATACTGGCGCTCACCTATTTAATATTAGGTCATTGCCTATTCTTTTGCAAACTCTAGACAGGACAATGAGTATATGGGTTGAATAAATGTGCTGTGTCTCAAAAGAAAATTGGCAAATTATGCTTAGGTACATTCACACACACATGCAAATACACACAGATATAGACACAAAATACAAATACACATATTTTATTTTAAATGAAGCTTTGCGTGCTAAGATTTTACTTCCTCTTCTGGGTATTTAAATCCTCATGGATAGCCTTATCTTGATTCTAGAAGTCCCCTTCCTCAAGACAGTTGCTCTGGCAGTAACTATATTTGACAGTAAACACTAATGAACTAGGGATAACTTCCCCCAAGTGACTGTCTCATTTGTATGGCTCAGGGATGGCCTTCCTAATTTGACTATGTTGAGGTAAATGATACAGAAGTAATTTGACACAGGTATAATTTTTCCTTGCCATCTTATTGCTAGGCTATCATATTATTTGCCAACTGTCAGTACAGTTAACACAGTTACTGCTTAGAGTGACTTAGATACAAAAAGAGGGAGGTACTTAAAAAATGAATTCTGCACTACAAATAAACTTGGCTCAAAAACTGGAGATGACTCAGAAGCTTAACTGGCTAAATTTTTACCTGTCTATATGGTCAATTACTTTTAATACAAAAAAAGAGAATATATTTTGACATATCTTTATATTCTCAGTGACAGAGAAACATTTGTAGTAAAAACCAGGGTGATTTGATTCTCAGTTCATAGCCTAAGTTGAATATTACAGAATTTTCAAAGTTGAGTTCCACAGAATACCACTGATATGTAAAATATTTAATTGATATTTCATAAGAAGAGTTCTTAGGTTTCAAATTCAGAAAATAAGGCTTCCTTCTGATGACATTAATAAAATAAAATAGCCCCTCTGTGAGGCAGTCTCCTTATCTATAAGGTAAGGAATAATAAAAGCTACCTTATAGGGTTATTGTGAAAACTGAGTAAATCTATACACAGCATTAGCAGTGTCTGGCACACAGTGAATTTTCTATGTGTTGGCCATTACTATTATTGTTGTGGTTCTGATTATTATTAAAAGACACCACTACTCAAGAAGGCTGACTGAAAATTACAATACAAGCTGTGGTAAACTGTAGAACTGCCTGCAGCCTCTTACCCTCTCAAAAGGACGAGTGAACTTCTGTATTCCTTGAATCCTGGCTGGCTTTGTAATGAGTTTTAAACAGTTCAATGTGCAGAATCTGCATTGAGTTTCAGCCTAGGGCTCAAGAGACAGACCAGGTACACTTGGATTCTCACTCTTGGAACCCTGCAGCCTTCATGAGTTTGCCAAGCTAAATATGCTAAACTGGCCCACTGGGGGGGGGGGGAGTAACAGGCCCCAGCAAAAAGCCCATACTTATCCATGCAGGACCAGCATCAAAACATCACCCCTTCCAATACACTTGTTGATTGTAGGTACATGAGTGACACTAGTCTAGTTGGTTTGGACTAGAAGAATCACCCAGCTGACCTAATGAATCATGAATTAAATAACAGTTTCTTTAAGCCACAGACTTCTAAGATGGTGGGCTATGCCGCAATAGCTGACTTGGGCAAAAAATTCTCTAGTGCTTTTACTGTAATCTACTCTGTTTGCAGTCTCTTGGCAACAAAATGTGTTCCTGAATACAATGTGCTAAGTTAATACAGTGTATGTTTTGCTATTTATGAGCAGTCGCTGATCCATAAAAAAGTATGCAACATCTGTTTGGAGGAAAAGGCTATCACAAAGATTTCTCTCAAACATATTCTTATCTGCATCTAATCATACCATCAGCACCATTTTCAACCAAGAAGGACAGCAATCTATGTATTGTCAAACATTATCATTGCCATGTTCACTTGTACATCCTAGAAGTGACATCTTGAGTCAATGAATAAAAGTACACATCACAAACATGCTGCTCAAACCTCTGTGTGAATGTTATTTTGTAAAACATCTCCTAGAATTTCTCACTAAAAAGATAGAACATTTTCTTTATACCCCCATTGTTGTCCTTAAAGGTTTCACCAAAAAGCATCAAAATATTGGAATGCATGTTATTTAATGATTTATATTTAAAACATTACATGCCATATTACATTTGATTTGACAGGCATTTGGATGATATTAGCTGTAAAACACTGAGACTTCTACAGCAAATTTTGAAATTACATATTGAATGAAACCCATGAATCTCTTTTCTTATTAGGAATTCTGCAACCACCTATTTTATTAACCATTGAACACTGCAAAAAAGTGAATACCATTAGAATTTTAATAAAATCATCTAGGAAAATTATTTAAGCTAACTCAAATATATTTGTTTGTTGGTAATCATTGTCTTCAACCTTTGACATATGTTAATGATTTGAAGCAAAGAACATTATCTCTGCCCTTAGGCTCCCAGTCAAATTAAACAGTCATTTATCTGAAGAACAGTTAGATTTCAAACTGCCCATACCAAATATTCTAACCTTGTTGTTATCCAAAGTGGTCACTGATTCTAGAATTGATCCAAATGTAATAGGTATTATTTACTATATTGCTTATTATTACTATTATTATTTTGGTTTGGTTTTTGGAGACAATGTTCCCCTATGTAGCTCAAACTGGCCTTGAACTCATAGTCATCTTGCCTCAGATTCCCAAGTGCTGGGATTACAGGTGTGTACCTTCATATCTAGTTTATATTGCTAATTATTAACAGAGTCCCAGGGATCCATCTTTCTCAATATCTTGTAGTACTTGTCCTGTCATTTGTTAGGAAATAAACATGATACCATGCTCTTTGCAATAATCATCCTAGTACTTATGCACCATGGCACTTGAAATAGGTTTTTAAACATAGATCATTAGATGCCATTGGGTTCCACAGAAAGTGAGTTAATTGCAAGTATTTGGGTAAAATTACTATAATCTCTGATACAGTCTTTGATGATTATGAGTAGATGTCTCCATATGAGACTGGCCTGGGTTCAAATTCTGATTTCACTCAATTAGTAGTTGTGCAATATCAAACAAATCATCACCTCTCTTTTCTTTGCCTTCTTATCTTTGTGCTTCCTTGTATACCCCAGAGAAAAATTGCACCAGGCCACACATGTGCAGCAGTGAAGGTAGTGACTCTATTGCCTGCATGGGAAGCAACACTCACTGCTGAAGTGCTTGAGCAAGGCCAAGGAGGAGGTGCTGTCACAGAGAGGCCACAAGTGATGAAGATGCACCTGCTGGACCTGATCATCCTACCTGAGACAGTGGACGGCATGTTCAGCAGCTATAATGGCAAGACCTTCTACCAGATGGAGATCACGTCCAAGATGCTCTGCCAACCCTGGGTGTGACACAAGACCATGAAACATAGCCTAGCTGTCATTGAGAATATGCATTCCTCCTGCTTCTTCCCCAAGTGCCCTGCTCAGCCAGTAAGAGCACACATGTCTATGTATTCTCCTATAGGGTGCAATGAAGTGTAACTTCCAAGGAATCTCAGTAAAGTCCTGCATTTTACAAGAGTTGGGTACAAGAACTCTGATTACAAGACTGTTTGCCAAATACCTTAGAGCAAGGATTGTATGAAGAACTCAACCATGCCTTTTACAGAAAATATATTCAACATCAGAATTCACACAGCTTAGTGGTCAAAGTGCTGCTCCACACTCTGACAACACAGGTCCAATCCTCAGCACTGCCAAAAATGGGAAAATGATATTGCAGTCCACTCCCAAAACAATCCTGAAAACAATCAGCCACTGAAAACTATGAAGGTCGCTATGAATCAGACTCTACTTGATGGCACCCAACAACAATTTTTGTAAGGAGACAAAGAATTGTAGGGTCTCTTCAAGCCTCAAGTCACCCTATTAATATTAATCTTTACCATATATGCCTGTTCCTACAGCCATACCACCATGGCGTCCAATCCTATCAGATCTCGCAAGCTAAGCAGGGTCAGGCCTTGTTAGTCCTTGGATGGGAGATCACCTGGGAATACTGGATGCTGTAGGTTTGGGTGAAGGATTTGGCAACCCACTCCCCAAACAATCAACCATCAAAAACCCTGTAAATAGCAGATATGCACTGACATAGTGCTGGGCATGGCACAGTTTCAGGGAGTTTTTTCGGTTGTACATAGTGTCACCATAAGATTCAACTAGATTGCACCTGACAACAACTACATAAATGCCTGTGGATATTGAGACTAAAATTATTCCACCCTATGAAAATAATAGCATTTTTATGTATTTTGAGTTTTCTTTGTATTATAAAATTATAAGCAGAATAAAAAAATTATTTTGGCTTCTGGATGAACATATGCTTATTGTACTCAGAGTGTAAAGACGTATAACCTCTGTCCATAGCAGTTGTTGGACAGATCTACTTATTCCTTTTACAACTCATTCAAATTGGCAGCGGATATAAGCTCAGTTTCTTGTATAATTATTTGATTCTTCAGTTAAATGTTAAATAGAGTCTACAACTATGCTTTCTTTTTTATAGTACTGGCAGTGTAGGTCTCTTTTTCATTATGACATACAACAAATTTTTGGAAACATCTGACACCCGGAGAATCAGTATGTCTCTTGTTTGTAGCACTCTTGAATCTAACCGGGCACCATTTGTCCAAAGACATTAAGGCCTTTCAACAGGTGATATGAAATAATAAAATAGTGGTTATTCATCTTCTATAGCAAATATGTCACCTCATTCTTCCAGTTAGACTGCCAGGTTTCAGAATTAAAGTGTTTATATGAAGAACATAATGGGGAATAAATGTCTCTAACTTGTTTTGAAACTTTTCTTTTCCAGAGTTTTGTGTATAAAAATTTTAAAAAAGTTCAAATGTTTATTCCTCTCCTATGGCAACTTAGAGGAGAATAAGAGAGGTTCATAGCTGAGCAGGAGAGAGCAATTGATCAAGGTGCACTAATTTCCAAGCATGAGAGGTTCAGAAGCAGAAAACTGCAGCACAGAACATGCATGGAGGATGCACATGGAGAAAAGCCAAGAATCTAGGAGAATGAATACAGAACTGCACCCGTATCCACAGGGCATATATCCAAGGACACTTAGCAGATATCACATATACCAGGATGTACACACATATGTGTTTAGGTACACACCCACACACCCATGCATATATACGTATGATAAAACTTAATTTATAAGTTAGGCACTATAAGAGATTAACAATAAAATGGAACATTTATAACATAATATAATCAAAATTATGCAAATGTGGGGTCTCTCTCTCAGAGTATCTTATCCCCCTCTACCACCAGCAACTACAGGGGAAATGAAAGTGCAGGTAAGGGGGATTATTGTATTTGGGATTAATTTAAAGCACATGGACAAAGAAAAGAGGAGGGCATAGTTTAAGACACTAGGATAGAAACAGAGGGCTCAGGAATAGACTTGGGGCTCTAGCGTACAAAAGCTCAGATGCAGTCTTAGGCTAAGACTGATCTGAGAAACAAGGGGAATGAGAGCAAGGAAGAAAACAAGGAATAGCAGCTCACATTTGCACTCCTGACTTCTAAACACTGTAAGCCCCTCTCTCAGCATCATGAAAGGCTAATAGTTCAAAGAAGTTTCTGCAAAGCAACTAGTGGTACCAAAGCCATCATAATAAAACGAACATTGTCCTCCCTGGGGACAGTAGGATTCCTTTGCAGATCTGAAAACACATTGCATTTAGAGGAGGCTGTTGAACTAAATAGGGATCCTTTGAAAAGATTTTCTCTGAAGTGCATCTTCATTTGTAAAGATCCCTTTGTTTAGGAAGCACCTTTGTGCTTAGCTCTGGAAATGCATTAACTGAAGAGAGTGTTCCATACAACGGTCTTTAAGGGAAAATGGTCTTCTCATCATTCAGAATTTTTCTTTAAAAAAAAATCACACATTGTTTCTTATTGCTGAGATTTCTCCTTGTGTATCAATCAGTAATGGAGAAAGCCATTTCATTTAAACTCTGTTTAAGTACTCAGGCTTTAAAATATGTCCTTAGTAGTATTTATAGAAGTATAAGCTTGCTTTGCTCTTTTCACATATAAGTAGATGGGCATAACATTAGTTTCAGAATGGCCAAGACCTTGCTAAAAAATGAACAAATAAAAAGAATATCTATAACACTTAATGCCTTGAAGGCTAAAAATGAATACTGGATCAAGTAGAAACAAAGTCTTTTCAAAGACCTTTCTGGCTTTCAATTAAACTAGGTAAGGCAAATGAAGCAAATTTTTTGATAAGATGATCATAATGGGGGTAAAAACACTTAGGCTTTGATAATACAGTGATGGCTTCTGTATAAAAAAAAATGCCACAGACACCTTTCTTTTACCTTCCTGCTACAATATTTGCTACTCTAAGGGAGGGACCACTGTTAATGGTTACTATACATCCCTGTATAGAACTTGTATTCAATAGATATTAACAAAATTAAATTCTCTATCATGACTTCTGTTCACCCAGGTTAGATAGCAAGGTTTAGGGGAACTTGTGGAAACTCAGAAAGCACTACCCCAAAGTTCTCTAAACTAAAGGAGCCTGGTCATCAGAAGCAAGGTCACACTGGCCTTCCCCCACCTTTCTGTATGAGACCTGGCCATAAAGAAATTCTGATGTACACTGGCTGAAAGTGGGTCATAAGACCCTCATTCTAATGCTATTCTGTCCCATACCCAGTGAGGAAAGGATGCTACACTGAGAAGCCAGGATGAATCTGTACACAGTCCTTGCTAGATTGTCCTTTCACTCTAGGTTCATTAAATCATACCATCTTACCAATAACATTCTATGTGGCTGTCCATTCTTCAAATCTAAGCATAAAAGTAGTTTTCCCTGCATGCATGGTTCTTTATTTCTGAAGGCTCCTGGGTCTTGCAAACTTTGATTAAATATATTTGTTTTGCTGTTCTCTTCTTGGCCTTTTTCCCACCTTTATTGATAAATGCTGGTGTGGTAGAAAGTAATACAGCATTTGTTTTCTCCATTGTACAACTATTACATCACTTTTGGTTACACTTTCCTCCACCTGCAAAGTTTATGGAAACTTGCTTACTATGTAGTAAAACTTGTATGTCTTTATGGGTTATATTCCCCTATTTTTCCCTTGTACTCAGGAAGTTGCACCATTTACATTGAGATTATCCTCTCCTCTTTTATCTTTTACAAGGTTAACCTGCTTTTGTTACAGAAGTGTCACCACGGCCCGATGAGGAAAAAGAAAGGTTATCACCATTCTGTCTCTGCAATCCCAACCTGTCCATCATCTAGGAATCCCCTCCTTATATTTCCCTCTGATGGGCTGTAAGAAATGCTACCCTCAAAATATAGTATCTTGGAAACTGAGGAAACAAACAGAAGTCGCTGACTTTCTCCTTTCCCCCTAGAAGACTGTCATGTGATATTTGTTTTACCAAAGACACCAAGAAGAATCTGAATTCACAAACATTAATTACTTAGCTCCTTCTGGTTTATGGTAGCAAATTCTTTTGTCTTCCATACTTCTGAATGTCTTATCATTCCTCATACAACTTCATCATAAATATATACAATGTTTCCTGTTGGAGGTTTTATTTCTGAAGTTGCTCATGTCATGAAAAATTTATATTAAATAAATGTTTGTCTCTCTTATTCTGTCTTTTCTTATAGGGATTTCAGCCATGAATCTTGTTATATGGGTGAGGAAAAGATGTTACCTTTTCTTTCCAGTATTTTTCATTTTTCCCTTTACTGATGAATGTTAGTGGGGTACAGCGTAAGACAGAATTTGTTCTTTCCATTGTGCAACCATTACAACATTTTTGGTTATACTTTCACCAGTTTACAAAATTTATGGAACCTTTTGACTAATATGTAGTAAAACTCACGTGCATATATGGGTTATATTCCCTATTTTTTTATGTACTCATGAAGTTGCATCATCTGCATTGAGATTATCCTCTCCCCCTTTTGCAGTTTCTCTTCCCCTTCCCATCTTCTACAACCTTCGCTTCCCTTTGCTAGCCTCCTCCCTCCTTTCTACTCTTTATATTTTTGCTTCTTTGCTAAATTTAATTGTGCATTTATATATATCTACTTATGCATAGGGGGTGGGGATAAATTCAGTTGATAGAGTGCTGCTATGCACTCTGAGTACCCAGGTTTGATCCCTAGCACCACAAAAATGTCAGAAGGACATGGTACTCCCACTGCTGAAGAAATCCTGAAATAATCAGCCACTGAAAACCCTATGAGGGTCACTACAATTTGGATCCCACTCAATGGCACCTAACAACAACAACATATGCATAGGTTTTTCTTCCTTTGAGTAGGAATCAGCTCCCACATGAGAACATACGGTATTTTTCTTTTTGAGCCTGTGTGTGTTCACTTTTAAGATGATATTCTCCAATTCCATCCATTTTGCTGCAAGTAACATTCTTTTTTATTGCTGAGTAATATCCATAGACATATGAAAGTATTTCCTTAACAAGACTCTAAATGCCTAGAAAATGGTACCAAGAATTGACAAATAGGATCACATGAAATTAAGAACCTTCTGTACAGCAAAGGAAACAATGAGAGTGAAGAAGAGCCCACTGAATGGGAGAAAATCTTTGCATCTTACACATCTGACAGAAGACTAATTTCTACAATTTACAAAGAACTCAAGGAAGCAAATATCAAGACAACAAATAACCCCATACACAAGTGGGCAAATGAAATGAACAGTTCTCAAATGAACATTGTAGGGCTAAGAAACACAAAAGGTCATCATCCCTCACCATTAAGGAAATGCCAATCAAAACTACTCAGATTCCACATAGCTCCAGTAAGAACGGCCAAGATCAACAAAATAAATAACCACAAATGTTGTCGAGGATGTGAAGAAAAGGGAACACTTTTACACTGATAATGGGACTGTAAGTTAGTTCATTTACTTCGGAAAGCAAAATGGAGATTCCTCAGAAAACTAAAAATAGAACCATCATACAGCCTAGCTATACAACTCCTGAGAATATACACAAAGAGAGAAAAATCATCATACCACAGAGACCCCTGCATCTCCATATTCAATGCTGCACTCTCCATAGTTGCAGTGATATGGAACCAAGATCCCCATCAACAGAACAGGTAAAAAGAATTGTGGTACATATACACAATTGTTGTTGTTGTTAGGTGCCCTCGAGTCGGTATCTGACTCATAGTGACCCTCATAGGGTTTTCAATGGCTGACTGTTTCACGATTGCCTTGGGAGTGGATTGCCAGGCCCTTCTTCCATTTTTGTGGTGCTGGGAATTGAACTCGGGACCTCAGAGACTGCAGCGCAGCGCTCTACCAACTGAGCTAAATCCCAGCCCAAAATACACAATGGAGGAGCTGAGATTTAGCTCAGTTGGTAGAGCACTGTTCTGCAGTCTCTGAGGTCTGGAGTTTGATTCCCAGCACCACAAAAATGGGAGAAAGATGTAGCAATCCACTCTTGAGGCAATTCCAAACAGGCAGCCATTGAAAACCCCAGGACAGTTGCTATGAGTCAGACAGGACTCAATGGTACCTAACAGAGTACACAATGGAATATTACTCTTCCCAGTAGTTCTAAAGACAACAGATCTTGCCAGGCATGGTGGCTTCACACTTGTAATCCCAGCACTTGGGAGGCTGAAGCAGGAGGATTGAAGTGAGTTCCAGGCCAGCCTGAGCTACATAAAAAGACTTTTGTCTTAGGAAAAATATGATATTTATTTATATATCTCATAAAAGATAATGGAAAAACAAACTGCTTATAATAAGATAATCATGGATTTTATTGATATTCAAATTATTAAGGCATACAATAATACTTCAAACTTATAAAACATGAATATATGCATATTTATAGATGTTGTTTGTTGTTGTTGTTAGGTGCCGTTGAGTTGGTATCAGACTCATAGCGACCCTCTGTACAACAGGAGAAACACTATTGTCAGTGCTTCTCTGCCGTTCATAGGGTTTTCAATGGCAGATTGATTTTTGGGAGGGAATTGCCAGGTCCTTCTCTCAAGCCTACAGCACCTGGTGTTCCCAGGCAATCTCCCATCCAGGTACTAACCAGGCCCGACCCTGCTTAGCTTCCAAGATCTGCCGGGTTCGGATGCCACAGGGCTACAGCTGCAGGATATTTATAGATAGGAAACCCCAAAACAGTAAAGTAGTTCATTTCTCTCCCCAAAATTTATAACTAATGTAATTTCTGTCAAAATCTCAGTATATTTCTTGGGGAAACAAAAGTTAATTAACAATTTATGGACATGCAAAAGTCCACAAATAGCCAAGATACACTTGATAAAAAAGACAAGGCAGCAGGAAGACATTTCCAAAAATAATCAACTTATTTTAGTGCTCTTATTATCAAATTAGCATGTTACTGATGCAAGGACAGATGTGCAGAACACTGTTATTTAATACCTAGTCCTAAAACACACCAGACATTAATGGACATTTAGTTTATAACATGTTCATATGGCACTGACATAGTAGGAAAAGAATGATCCTGCCAACTGACAGGCAGAGGACAAATAGACATTGATAAGGAAATAAATGAAACTGAAAGCCTAACTCCCAGGGTATACAACAGTGATGTGTATTGGATGACAAAGTGTGGAAAATCAAAAGATAAAGCTTTTAGAACATAGTAACACAGAATGTCTTGACAGCCTTAGGGGTAGGAGAGGATTTCTTAATTGAGACAAAAAAAAAATAATAATAATAATCCAATGCTATTTAGAACTCAAAAGAAAGAAAAAGTGAAACTATGACATTGTTCAAATTCTGCCTCTTACAATTGTTTTAGTCTGTAAACTTCATGCTGCAATCAAGCAATTTAGCAAATCCACAAAGAGAAAGTGTGAAAACTTCTAGAACAATTAGACAAGGAAATTTTATGTCTATTGACTCATTTAAAAGTTGAATATGCATTTGGAATATTTTCATATCAATTCATTTTATTGTATTTTTATGATGTATTGGTCAATGTCTGAAAAAAATTAATGGTCTACAGATTTTAAGTGGGGCTAGGCTTTAGCTCAGTTGGTAGAGTGCCACTCTGCACTCTGAGGCCCTGGGTTCTATCCCCAGAAGGAACTGGCAGGAGACTCCTGAAACAATCCACCATAGAAAACCCTATGAATAGCAGAGAAGCACTGACATAGTAATGGCACAGTAATGGATCTGACTCGACAGCACGTAGCAACAACAACAGAGTTTAAGTAATAAAATAGGCAAGGTAAGAGTAAAACAAATAATTTTTATAAGGCTAGTTATTGAAGACAACGCAAGACTAAAAGACATTCCCAAACCATATAAGAGTTGTAACTTTCTTCCATTATTTTTATGAATATTTTAATACATTTATTCTTTACAATAATCATTCTACAGGTTGTTGTAGTAAGGTGCCATCAAATTGTGTTCACCAGGTCCTTCTCCCTAATCTGTCTTAGTCTGGAAGATCAGCTGAAACCTGTCCACCTTGGATCACCCTGCTGGTATTAGAAATACTGGTGGCATAGCTTTCAGCATCACAGCAATATGCAAGCCCACAAAGTATAAAAAGCTGACAAACACGTGGTGGTCACTTTCCACAAGGGCTTTTAAAATTTCTACGGTGGCTACTTTCATATCCCTAAATATTGTGTTATATTCTTCATCTATCAACTAAATACTGCCTTCTTACTATGATAGAACAAGGATTTAACTCACTTATTTTCCCACTATCTTTGCCTAACATATTGCTACTTGATTATGTATATTGGCTGCCATTGGAACTTATAATACTTCTCCCTTTTTAACTGGTATTTCTTCTATCAACAGTAGATAATACTTCTTGATTTCATAAGAAGAGGCTATTACTGTCTTTATGCATTGCGTTTTCATTCTTTTTACCATATACCTTAGGTCATAGATATCATTAAATCTCTTCTGCAAAGGTAATAGTATCTTGTTCTTTGTCTATAGCTTGAGTCAAAGAGGCCAGAATAAGTAGTGTTTATGTTTTCAGAATTATACAAATATTACTTCCTAACATGTCAAGTAGTATAGAAAATTACACTTTCTTTTTTTGCTAGATTTTTTTCTTGGGTGGGGGCAGATGCAGTACTGAGGATTGAACCCAGGGCTCTGTCACTGCTCCTGCTCCAATTTTTATTTTTTTCTAGGAATGTACATTTCTTCCTTTAAAATAAGACTACATGTATAATTATAAGCTATTTGCTCCCTTAAACATCACACCCAATGTACCAAAACTCTTTTTCTCCTCAGAGATCTGCCATCTACATTCTCTTATGCTCCAATCTGTTCTGGTTGCTATCTAGGTTGGCTACATAGGTATCTTAGGGTGTTCTTTCAATGTTTCCTCTTTCTAACTTTGTATTTATTGCTTTCTGCTTCTACTGCTTACCTGTCTCCAACTCTAAAGTGGGAAGGGGAGATAAATCCACATCCTAATCCCTAGAATTTGTGAATATCTCCTTTTTAAAGAAAACAAACACCCCAAGTCTTCGTTGTTGATGCTGTTGCTTTGTTGTTGTTGTTGTTGTTGTTGCATGCTGGAGAATCAGATCTGACTCAGAGAAACCCTATGCACAACAGACTGAAACACTACCCAACATGGTGCCATCCTTTTATGTTTGAGCTCAGTTTTGCAGTCACTATGTTTCTTCTCTTATTGAATCATACCACATCAGAAAAGGTGGCCCTAGGCTTCAATTTCCATCAATAAGTTCGACTCCTCTTTGAGGAGGCAACACTTCCCAAGATGTTACTTAAATAATTCCCATCATGGGAGGCTCATTTTCCAGCACTGTATTTGTCAGTGCTTCTTTGGTATTCATAGGGTTTTCAAAGGGTAATTGTTTGGGGAATTTTTGTTTAGGGGAATGTTTGGGGAATGTTGGGGCTGCTGGGTTCTTTGCCCCAGCCTCCCTTAGCCTGGAAGCTCAGCTGAAACCTGTTCACCATGAGTGGCCCTGCTAGTATCTGAAATACTAGTGGCACAGCTTTTAGCATTACAGCAACACAGAAGCAATCACAAACTGACAGATACATGGAGGCCAAGTCTTTGTAGATGTGATTAAGTCATAGATAATGAGATGAAGAGATCATTCTGGTTATATATATGGGAACCCTAACTCTAATGTCAAGTATCTTTGTAAGAGAAAGTAAGAGAAGGGGAGGAATTTTTGAGACATAAGACAACACTCAGAAAAGGAGAAACCATTTTGATTATAGGATGGAGATTGTGGTACTGTAGCAATAAACTAAGTAACATGTGAAGCCAATAGATCCTAGAAGAGGCCGTCAACTGATTCTCCTCTACAGCCTCCAGAGACCCTGAGACTGAGCTGATATGTTGAGCCAACACATTGATTTTGGACACGGGGCCTCCAAAACTGAAAAAGAATAAACTTAAGTTGCTGGAAGCTACCTAGTTTGTTACAGAAGGCACACAAAACTCATATTAATCACAGCCAGTACAGAAACAAGCATAGTGTAACTCATGGGTGGACCCAAAAGTTAATGGAGTAATAAAAACCTCGGTTTCAAGAGAAAGGACATTTCATAATGCAATGCTCATTAAAATAAAAGGAATACAAAACAATAATAACACACCACAGATGAACAAAATATCATAATTAAAAAAGAAAAGGATTCAAGTCTGGACTTAAGTGACACATGAGACCATATACTAGTCCCAACCCGGTTGCTAGTCAATGCCTTCTATTTCCTGCCTTCTTAGAAGCCACAAGGAACTTTGTTGTAAAGGTTTGAGATAGGTAACTTCTGAGCCCTTTGTGCAACAACAATGTATTTATCTTTACATGCAGTCAATAAGTAATTCTAGTTTAGAAATAAATTCCCACCAAAATAAAAAGCATTGCTTTATCATTGTCTTACATCCAATCATCATATGGTGACCTACTGGAATATTTTATAAGTGTATGTTTGTACCTTTCTCTCTAGAAAGATTTTTTTTGAGGAGGAGGGGTTGATATTCAGATGAGGGTCACCTGGATCAGCATTTGGCTGAACATAATAGAAGGTGTATCAGGGAAAATATTTTACATTTTTTTAAAAGTCCTCACACTTCATCTTTTCTAGTATTTCTGATAGATAATGGAACTCTTGATCTGATTGTCTTTCCTTCCATCTTTTTATAAATGGAATAAATCTTACAGGCTTCCATTGTTATATCTTCTATCTCTTCCAGTGATTTAAAAATTTCTACTAAAATATTTTAAACTTTCTAAGAGCTTGTTTTTGTTCTCTAGTTTCTCTCACATAGTTCCTATTATTGCTTATGAAAACAATGGCTTGTTGAGTTTATGAGTACTAATTCATCTTTGCCTGCAGCCATAGCCCTGTGGCATCCGATCCCCTCAGATCTTGGAAGCTAAGCAGGGTTGGGCCTGGTTAGTACCTGGATGGGAGACCGCCTGGGAACACCAGAAATTGTAGGCTTGGGAGAAGGACCTGGCAACCCCCTCCCAAAAATCAATCTGCCATTGAAAACACTGTGAACAGCAGAGAATCACTGACAATAATGGTTCCCTGTCGTACAGAGGGTCTCTATGAGTCGGATACCAACTCGACGGTACCTAACAACAACAACAACAATTCACCTTTCTTTTAAAATTCTCCATTTCCTTAAAGATTTTTACGTTATTTTATTTTTCCACTATTTATGTTTGCTTTTCTTTGTCATGTTGCAAGAATTCTTATGATGTATAGTGATCCTTTGTCATAAATGTACATTTAAATGTGAACAAGTAGAACTTTTTACCTGGGTCTCTCTGTTGTTTGGGAAGACTCTTAGTATCAAACTCTGCTTTAATGTACATAAGCAAGGAGTTCATTATTGCGCTAGAAACGTTTAAATGCCAGAATGAAGAGTTCTTTGCTGTTTTAGATTTCCCTAGGTTACACGTATTTTCTGAGAAGATCTTTCCTTTATAACCTTGGAGTAAAGACTATTTGCTAGGTATTCTGCATAAAATGGTAAAAAAAAAAAAAAAAAAAAAAAAAAAGAAGATAGCTTTTGAAATAGAAAATTGGGTATTTCATTAATATTTTCTCCCCCTCCTGTCTCCTTCCATCTTACCTTGGGGTCTTCCTGGCTACTCAAGATTCTTCAGGATTTTACCAAGCAGATAAACACCGTCTTTTGCTGCAATCCATCTGAGCATGCACGAAGCCAGTGGTTCTTAAATGTTAGCCTTCATCAGAATTACCTGGATGGCTTGTTAAAACGCAGATTGCTGGGCTCCACCCCCAGAGTTTCTGATTCAGTAGGCCTGGTTGTAGCTGAGTAATTTGCATTTCCAACAAGTTCCCAGGTGTTGCTCATGCTATTGATCAGGGAACACACTCAAAGAACCACTGTTCCAGGTCACAGTTTACTAACCAGCCCCAATGTCACAAACATCTGGGGATGTTGTTACAGGGTAATACCTCAGGACCCGCTGCAATTTGATAATTACAAATTGGTACATTCAACAATCACCTCTGGAGAATCTCGTCAGGGAAAATTGGCTACAGCTTCTTCATCAGTTTTAATTCATCTATCTTCCCCTGCATTTGACATCTGATATTCACAAATTGTTGCAAGCTTTTGTTGAGAAGTGCTCATCTTTTTTCTTTATTATTTTGGGGCTTTAGCTTTTTAATCTTTACAAACTTTTTCTATCAATACATTTGGTGAGTGAATCATCATGATGTAGAGCTCATAACTAAAATTATAAAAACAAGGACAATTCCTTCACTTTAGCTATCAACTTAAGTGATATTCAGGTAACAAAACTGATGCATTGTGTTCATCAGGTAAGATGAAATATCTTCATCATTAGCAGTTGAAAGGTCTGGGCCCTAGTCTCAGACATCAAACTGAACTTCCAAGTTTAAGCACATAGATTTTTCTCGTATCTTCTTGTTGTTATGTGCCATCAAGTTGGGTCCTATTCATAGTGGCCCTATGTACAACAAATGAAACACTTCCTGACACTCTGCCATGCCTGGCACTGTGTCAGTACTCCTCTGCCATTCATTGAGTTTTCAATGGCTGATTGTTTTTGGGAGTGGGCTGCCAGGTCCTTCTCCCTTCTGGTACCTAATGACCTTAAATCTAAGCTTTTCCGAAGTGTTAACCAGTTAGTAGTATTCATGCCAGCAGCCCCCCTGGAATTTGTATGGCTTTCTTCCAGTAAAATCTTAAGGAGGCTGTGGTATCATGACACATACCCATAACTGCACTCAACCTACCTGACCTTAGAGGACACATTCCCATGGCACTCTGAATACTAAGCAACTAACCAATTGGCAAATTTCATTTTCTTGGCAATGAAAATATTTGTGCTAGGTAAACAGTCTACCACTGAGCCACACCCATACACCCACAACTGGGACGTTTTATATATATATATATATATATATATATATATATATATATATATATATATATATATAAAACAACATACATATACATATTTGAAGCAGGAAATCTCCAGGAGAAATAATGAGAAAGACAAGTCCTGTGCTACAATGACTCAAACTTTAGACACATAAAGCTTGTGATAAGATGTTAAAATATTTGCTCAGGAAGTTTTAGCTTCCACTGAGTCTTTACCGTGAAGAGAAAAAAAAAATAAGCAAAACAAAAGTAAAAACACTGTGATCAATCATGTGCTCTTCAGTACTGAAACCTCTTGAAGGCTGGGCTTATCCAATCTGAGCTATTATCTCTTTAAGCAGAAAACTACAGCCAGCTCTGACATTGACCCTAGAGATGTGCTTCTGCCCTTTGCTTTCTTCTTATTCTTATCAGAACTTCTCATGGGAGTTTCTCTGAGTACCTTGGATGTTAACTACCAGCCAATGAAAACAAACTGAAGGCAGAATAAATTTTCAACTCTAAACTTATTAAAACTCTAACACAAATCATATCACTTCTGCCATAAACCATGGCAATCCACAGAGATGCATTACTCAGGCTTTCTCAAAAATAAATTGCTGGTGCCCCACAATGCACACTTATAAACCTGTAACTATTATTCTCTTGATATTCATGGTTTACTGACTGTTTTTAATCATGGTACAATGCAATATTCTTGAAAGAATAATAGTTAACATAAAGTTCCTAAACCAAGAAGCGTGCAGCATGAATTGACAAAATTACCATCCAGCTAAGTGTTTGTCGTTCCAATGTCTTCTAAGGAAGAGAATCTGAGAGTTAATAGCCTCCAATGGAAAAGAAAAAAAGATTTAACCATAGTAAATAAAAAGAAGTTTCCACATAGTTAATAACTAAATATGGAAATAAAAAAGAGGGTATCATACAATAATAAAACTTGCTGTTACTTTGTGTAAACTTGAAACCACGTGCACATTAAACTTTGGCAAATGTCAAAATCACCGGGGTACCTAATACAGTCCACCACATTACTGAGGCAGGACAAGGCCAGGTCTTGTACTTTAACAAGTTCTCACAGATTGTGATACACACCAAATCTGAGACATGCTGAACTCAGGAGTTAATTACAACACAAGAGACCTGACTGAAGGGAGAAGAGAAAAAAGAACAAAACAAAACAAACACTGTTCAACATTATAGCAAACTTTTTATAGGAGAAAAATTCTCATCTCCCTCAAATAGGTAAAGAAGTAACAAGGAGAAAATGTTGTTAGGAAAATTTCCATGCCACATCAACAGCATATATGAATAAGAGTGTAACACTCCAAAATGTCTTTGGGTTCTGGACATTGACTCCCTAGTGTTTCTGTGTACAGGGGGTTTTCCAGGTTATCTGTCTACCTTGGAGTACAGGAAAGAAAACAGACCATCTTCAACCTCTGAAAGGGGCTAGTCACTAATCTAAAGAAGATATTAGAAAACTAACCAACGTCATCTAATAAGGGGCTCAGTCAGATATGTTGTCTTTTAATTTGAATATTTCATTTTAAAAAATTGAATAGAACTAAAAAATAATCATACATTTATTTACTTATTTGAAATATTCATTTATAAGAATGAGAACTCTCCTTTACTGCATTTAATTATGTATGTGTATAGTCACCGCTCCTGCCTGCATCATGTCCCATTCTGTGTACACCCTCTGTGCTCAGACACCAGCTGATGGATGCTTGGCCACCCCACAGCTCATCTCTTCTCAGAGGACACTGAGTAAATCAGGTCCACTGAGGCTTGAAAGTAAACTTCAGAGCATTAGAAAATAGCTTTCTGAAAAGGGAAGCAAATTATTCCTTTAAAACACACAAGATGAAAGCTACCAATTTTCCTCTGTGGAATCCTAATGGGAAGGAAAGGCTAAGAACATTGACTGTATTACATTCCTTGGCATGTTAGGAGCCATCTACAGGAAAAAAAAAATGATCTCTGAACTATGAGACCTTGAAAAGGATGGAGAAGGAAGATGAACCTCGAATCCTTTAATACTCTGGGTTTAAGATCATAATAAAAAGTCTTGACATTGACTGTCTCTAAATCCAAGATTCTATGACTTTCTAAACCTCTGTTCTCTAGATTGGCCCTAAGTGCTGGTGACTTAAGTCTTCTGACTTGGTGATTTGATTACTTGGCTCTCAGATAAACAGAAAAGTCCTGGGCTCCACTAGTTATGGACTTAACAATGAATTATCCTGCTCTGTGGTTCTGTTCCCAATCCTTTAATGATGACTCCATTTCAGTCACTGTATGTAACCCCAGTAGGACACTGAGGCAGTGCAATACTCTGTTCCCTGTGTACACAGCAGTGAAGTTAAGAGACTTGGTTTCTCTCGCACTCATACGCACTCACTCTACTGAGGGGGACAGATGCTAGATAAATAATAATAAAATTGAAATTGGTAATTGTTATGAGAGACACTGAAGACAAGGTATCTGAAATTGTTTGGCAGAGAGACCAAAGAAACCAATAGATATCCCAAAAAAATAACATCTGTGCAGAGTTCTGAAGAATAAAGAGAGGAATAAGCTAAACCAAAGGCACCTGGTTGTTTACAGAAATTACTCCATATTCCAAGACCTAATGTAGGAGAGAAGGTGAGACATATTCAAAGAGATGAAAGAAAAACTCAATACCTAATTTGGCAGGAATGAATTTGGCCATGAAGGAAGAGGTGAGAGGGAGAATGGATGGTAGGAAGAAGCCAGATTATGCAGAACTTTTAGGTTATAACAAAAATTTACATTTCTTCCTAAAAACAGTGGGAAATCTTTCAACATGATTTTAAGAGACAATTCTGCCCTCTGTGTTTGAAACACATTGCAGGCTGATTAATAAGAACACTGGAGGAAAAGCAGGCAAGAGATGATGTCAGCTTCTGGTGTGTTTGTTTGTTTTTTCCCTCTGCACTACTGGGGGATGGAAACCAGAGCCTTG
>VMDO01002459.1:90000-167719 GCA_007922755.1 Pedetes capensis
ATCATTTGAATTCATAGTATGTTAAAGGCCATCTGAGGCAACTGGTCAACTTGCAATTCTTATGCCTTTCTGGTGGAAAAAGAGAGCCCCAAGGTTCAGAAGAAGGTTTGGATGCCATGGTAAACTTCTGACTTTTGCTAAGTGAAAATTAAGTGCTATGTTTCAATGTCATCAAAGAATAAAATCAGACCCTGATTGTATTCAATTACTTTCTAACAGAGTCATTTTATTAATCCCAATTACTTTAGGCAGAAGTATTAATCCAACAGAATTGGTGCTAAGAACATTAAAGGGGCAATTATGATATTACATGTTTACACAGGGCCCATCTGGAAAGGGAAGTGCAACAGCATAACATGGACCCTGAAAAAAGAGACCCTAAAGAATTAAAAGCTTTCCAGGAAATCCTATGCTTAGGATGAAAAGAGCTTGAAGCCGTGGACATGAAAGCAAGAAGGAAGAGTGATGAAAATATTCTGGAATTAGAGAGTGGTGATAGTTGCACAACTTTATGAAATTCTAATAATGAATTATAGGTTTCAAAGAGTGAATTTATGGCATAAAAACAATCAATAAAATAAGCAAATCCCAGATAAATGCAATGTGCATGTGGGGAGTGGGGTTGATGGGTACACTTATGTTACCTGCAATTAAATTCTTCCAACCTCCGTCCTTACCAAATTAGAACCCTAATGGAAATAGCATTGGAGAAATAGTTACAGTGTTAGTTCATAAAGTGCTTAATGCCCTATGGGACCTAAAGGGTACTCCTAGAACCAGATCCTGGATCAAAGAAATACTAATTATTTTTTATGTCATGTTCTAGCCTTTAGAGATGAATTCCCTTGCAAGAGGGGCCAGAAAAATCCAATCCAATAAAATCAACCAGCACTGAAATTTAATGTTGAAGCTATATAGGCTTTATTAATCTTTAACACACCCTCTTAAATAGGCTTCTCGAAATGTTCCAGGTGGAATCTCAGTAAATGAAGCTAGTGAGTAGCCTTTTTAAAAGCAGTAAAGCCTCAGGGTTACAACAAAACTGATGGTATTTTTCATTAAAAGCAATTTTTAGAAATATGTATAATAGAACAACAGTACTACAAGAGTTATAAATCAAAGGGCAAATTTTATGACTATGGAAAGGTGAGGGTGTGTGTGCCTGCGTTCTGCATTTATGTCTAAATTTCTTTGGTTTGGGTAAGCTCAGTTAGGATGTTTGTGTTGTTAGGTGTCCTCGAGTCAGGTCTTACTCATAGCAACCCTAACAACAGATGAAAACCTCCCCAGTACTCTGCCATGACTGGCACTATGTCTGATGGTCTTTGTCTGTTATTAGTAGGGTTTTCAATAGCCATTTGGGGAGTGGGCTTCCAGGTCTTTCTCCCAAGCCGACAGCACCTGATATTCCCAGGTGGTCTCCCATCCAAGGACTAACCAAGCCAACGCCTGTTTACCTTCTGAGATCAGATGGGATCAGACCAGAGTGGTATGGTGGTAGATAGTTAGGACTGACAGTATAAACCCAACCACTTAGTGAGCATTAGGGAAATTATACAGAGGATAAAATATAGTTCCTCTCACATAGTTACATGTCCTACACATACTGATATCTATTGTTGTTGTTGTTGTTAGGTGCCATAGATTTGGCTCTAACTCATAGTAACCCTATTACAATAGAACAAAACACTCTCTGACACTGTGACATGCCTGGCACTATTATCAGTGCTCCTCTGCTATTCCTAGGGCTTTCAATGGTAGATTTCTTGAGAGTGGATTGCCAGGTTCTTCTTCCTAGCCTACAGCATCTGATATTCCCAGGCAGTCTCCCATCCAAGGACTAACCTGACTGACCAATAAGATTGCTTATCACAAGATAAGCAATCTTGTGAGATCAGTGTCTATAAACCTATGTAAATACAGTTACTCTCTGACTCAGATGCAGTGAGATTATAGAGGGGCATGCTACTTTGAGAAATAAACCTTGGTGCTGACCTGTCCTCCAGAAAGAGGAAGCCTATAGCTCCATGTGTTCTAGTTAGAACAGGTGCTTTTCTACCTGAGTTAATGTAGAGATGAGCCTCAATTAAAGATGTGTGGGATGGAGCTGGTGTACAAAAGGGCTACTCCTCAGATACTGTGGGAGGCTTTCAAAGTAGACTTTTCAGTGGAAAATTGTCAGACCTCTAACACTTAACATTTTTATCTTTTGATAAGATATTTTATCTTTTGATAAGAACTTTTGGCTCCAACATTGGAAACCGCAGCTTTGTGCATGTGTGTGCATGTGTGTTTCTGTTTGTCTGTATTCATTCCCAGTATAATCATACCTCTGTATTTGTTGCCTTCTGAACTCATCAAAACCCTATAATCATGTTCTTTTTGACAAGAAAAGGCATTTCAGCACTCACTGCTTGCTCAGGATTCGTTGCACTTGGTAGAACTTGTATGGTTCACAGCGCCACAGCTCCACCAGAAAAGTGGCTTCATCACTCAGCCTGTGCTAGCCATTGGGCGTCCCTCTCCCAAGATGAAATAGAGGAGGTAGTCTCTGGCAAACAGTGAAGAGCCTACACCTGTTCATCATTACTGTCTTGTACTTTTGTGCATTTCATTTATTTTATATTTTCATTATTTACTTTTTTATTGCAGAACCAGGTGGGGGACACTGAACCCAGAGCCTTGAGAATACTTTGCAAGTGCTCTGCCACTAAGCTGCACCTCCAGCTTCTTTTATTAATTTTGTACCTTGAGACAGTGCCTGCAGCCATAGCCCTGTGGCATCCGATCCCGTCAGATCTCGGAAGCTAAGCAGGGTCAGGCCTTGTTAGTACCTGGATGGGAGACAGCCTGGGAACACCAGGTGCTGTAGGCTTGGGAGAAGGACCTGGCAACCCCCTCCCAAAAATCAATCTGCCATTGAAAACCCTATGAACAGCAGAGAAACACTGACAATAGTGTTTCCCCTGTTGTACAGAGGGTCGCTATGAGTCTGATACCTACTCGACGGCACCTAACAACAACAACAACAACCTTGAGACAGGATCTCCATAAATTATGCAGGTTGCCTCTGTCCTTGTACTTCCTATCCTCCTGCTTCTGCCCCTGACTCCTGAGTCACTGGAATTACCTGCATGGCACACCATGCCTGGCTAATAACATTATTTCTTAAATTAAAAATTTGCTTGGCACTTTTTGGTTTACGCACTCGATAGTACTGACATACCACTGCATATCATAAAATAAGGAGATAAACTTGGGACCTACTGTGGTTATTTGTGATAAAAATATTTATCATTATTGCTTTCTTGTTTTTTTTTTATGCTAACCTCATGATTCCAGATCCAAAGCAAGTTATTTGCTACATCAAGAATATGTGACTACTTCAAGGATCCCAATGGCTTTCTGAATTATTCTCTCACATCAATAGTAGATATATTTAATGATTATGACATAAATACCTAATTTTCTGATTATATGATTATAAATATAAAATCAAGCTATTAAAATAATTTCTAAGAGAGATATAAGTAACTGTGTTCACAATTTGTGTTCAATGCTTTCAAATACAGATGTTGACCATGACAAGAAAAATGAGTAATTGTATTCACTATTTATATTCAGTACTTCCAAATAGATATGCTGTGGATCATGAAAGAAAAAGGTTAAGATGATTTAGGTACATAAAACACAGAGATTTTCTATGATTTCCTCTAATTCACTTACTATTTAGTCCATAGAACACTCTCTAGTGCCTTCTTACTTTGTAGAAAATCTTTGTAATATAAATACTTTAAGTCAAGGGTCTCTGTTTTATATGAAGTTTAAATAGTAAAATTTACTGTGGATATTTAAAAAATAAAACATAATAGGAAAAATCTGTACCAGAGATAGGTTCATAGAAGTAAAAACATTATTAAATTTATTTTTAGTCATAATTTCATCAGAGGTTTACAATTATACCATCTAATATACCTGTTTAATGATAGGGTACAGGGTATACTACCCCCAAATATGGCACCTCGGAAATCATTCTCTGACCTGTCTTTCAATGTGAGTGCTGCCCACAAAAGAATTCTCTAATCTACCTTCCCTAACAAAATGTATAAGACCTTTATGTGATACCTGTCCTGCTCCCTATGTAAGGGGAAGAAAAAGGAGAGGCAGAAAGGAATCTGTATAAACAGGGCTTGCTGAGTTCCCTCTAGCTCATTACTATCCTATGACAGCTCTTTTACTTAGAGTTGCTGTACAAGTATTCATTTCCTTCATCAAACTTAGTGTACAAATACGATCCTGCCTTCCCCAACCTAGACCTTTGGGTTTTCATTTCTGAAGGATCACATGCCAAGCTAATCTTTAGTTAAATAAATGTGCTGTGCTTTTCTCATATTAATCTGTCTTTTGTTATAGGAGTGCCAACCATGACCTTGTGATAGGTGAGTAAAAGGTGTCAACATTACTATGATTTTAATCATTGTTAATCTCATTTAATCCAAGAAAATTAATTTTTTGTATTTTAAAGAGGTCTTTCAGAATTCTAAAGGTTTTTGGTTATGATCACTAGGATACTTTATAAATTATACTTCAGTGTTCATTACAGTACTAGTAGAATTGACACTTTGTATAGCTTTGTTGTTGATAGTTTAAGAATAAAAGAGCAGAGCTCTTAAGATAATGATTAAATTTAGAATAAATAATTAGCTATTTCCATTGTCACTTGAGATAGAATTCAAAACAAAGAAAAGGAAATGAAAGGTTGAAAGATTTTTTAAAAAGTTATTTTGGTGATATTTCCACTATAAAAAGCCCTGTCAAATTCTTTATTACATTTTTTATAATGTAGAAGGTGTCTTTCCGTTCTGCACATTTTTCAGGAATATATTTTTATTCTAATTTTATTGCAGAGTTAATTGACTTAGCAAGGAGACAACTGAAATTCTACACTTTAAAATGCAATTGTATAAGTTGAGTGTGTGGGGATATATGGATGAGTAGGCACCAGGACAATATCAGTTATTGATATTGATATAAATTATCTGAGTTTTATTTGGCTATAAAATTAAAGGAATATAACACATATAACAGTTCCTTACAACAGCACATTCCTTCCTTAGATGTTTTTCTCTTTCATGTTTTAACCACAAAACAATAAGAACATTTAACTAAATGGAGATAATTAAGACCATTAAGACTTATAGAGTCAGAACAACTTATTTCACTGCTCTTCATTTGAAGATAAGTAATATTCTATCTGTAAAGTGAAAAGCTTTGCTCTATAACTGAAACTCCCCAAAATAGAATTTTCAGTGTATTCAAGGGCCCTGGAACACATTTCCCAAACTGCTTCAATGGATGAACTTGACCTTCTAGGCAAGATGCTTATATTTGCTCCTGCAGAGAAAAGGAATATGAGCATTTTTCTTGCTGTTTCCTTTATATAACATTTGAGTAACCCAAGGCAATGTAGTTTATTCCCCTTCCCTTCAGACAAGCTCTTTTTTCTGCTTTCTTTTAAGTCAGAATGTAAAGGTCAGATTATCATTTCACAAAATGCTTCTTTCTAGCTTCTCTCACCATAATATGCTTTCACTAATTATTTCATAACTCATTTAAATGGGAGGCACTCTGGAAGGGAATTCACTGAAACAAGTCCTTAAGTAACTAATTATTTTTTTAAAAAAAACACAGGGGAATTTTAATTACAACCCCTGTGTTATTTAAAAGCAGATTGGGACAATTTGCATCTTGAAACATCTATTGTAATAGGGAAGAAAAAAAATATGTCCCTGAATAACTACTGGAGTAAATGCAATTTAGTTGCTCTTTTATTTTCTTGATTTTCAAGAAGTAGGGAAAAAGATACATAAATTTGGCCTGAATTATAAAATCGCTTTGAAAGATATAAGGTAACTAAATGATTTTCCTAGCACAGTATTCATGAAGTTCTTTTAAAAATTATATGTTCTCTACTTTTTCAGGAGATATTTATAATGTGTCATTATTGAATATCATGTTAATAGCAAAATCGTCTCAGAAGGATCCAAATCATACTGTTTCCCCAGAGAATTGGTATTTTCAAGAGACTAACTTGATAAGTGCAATCAATTACTTTTACTATTATTATTTTCCCCCAGTTTATATTTTAGTTAGTTTAACTAAATAAAAGGCCTACGGCCCTAGCCCTGTCACATCCAATCCCATCAGTCTCAGAAGCTAAGCAGGGTCAGGCCTGGTTAGTATTTGGATGGGAGACCACCTGGGAACACCAGGTGCAACAGGCTTGGGAGAAGGACCCGGCAACCCACTCCCCAAAATCAATCCTTCATTGAAAACCCTAGGAACAGCAGAGAAGCACTGACATAGTATTTTGCCTGTTGTAGGCAGGGTCGCTATGAGTCAGATACCGACTTGACAGCACCTAACAACAACAAATAACAACTAAATGAAAATAAGTGACTGCCTGATGAGAAATTATTCACTGTCTTTGACTCTAGTTCTTACAGTGAGAAACAAACTGAAGGGAATATCGTATGTCCAGAGTAAGACAATCTGAGTTCTAGTATCTGTCAATTTGGGCATCTATATCAATAGGTTTTTTTGAGCATCATGCAATAATGCATATAGATACATTTTCTAAACAGTTATAAAAAGCAAGTTAGTGGTTTTAGTACTAAGATGTAAATGCTCAAAAGTTAGCAAAAACAAAGTCTACCTGGATGCAGGTGCTCTATAATGTATGCTGCAGTGACTGTCACTTTACTTGGGCAGGGGCTAGTCCTGCTCCACTTCACCCCCAAGACTGTGACTGCAAATTGAATTTGCACTTAGGTTCCAATGTTCCATTGTGCCATTCAGAACTTATAGGGGAAGTGCTTTGAGAAGTAGCTGTGTAAATCAACAAGTGTGACGATGTGTGGATGGTGGTCATGGCCATATCAGGGAAAATGAAGTAATGTGGCTCTTCCGTGATTATACAGAGGAGTTCTATAGTATCTAGTTTCCTTTCACATTGATACAGACTTTTTCCCCTCCTGGAAAAAGGGAACAGTTATGTGCAACTCACGGTCTACACTAAGTGTTGCTGCCATGAATCCAGCTTCAGTGAATCTTTTTCAATTGGAAAGGCATTAAGGAGTATGAGAAAGTATCCAGAATCTTTTTTCAAAAATGATTGTAGGAGTTGCTGTTTCTCCAACTGTTAGACTTGCCAATACAAATTGTATTAGCCATACTGGTATAATTATAGCTCAACTGATCAAAAACAAATCTTTTAGTCAGAAAGATTTTAGTACTGTTTGCCAAAAAACTGCGTGGATTCTACTTTTTGAGTACTAAATTCAAGCTTGCCCATTTGAATTCCAAGATTGCAAAGGCAGATACATGATCTAAGATTATAATATTTATTGCTCAGTATTTATAGCCATTATTAGCCATTATTTCATTTTCCCTTTCAGAAATAGTTTGCATTATTACATGGGAGTATTGAAAGTTGTAAATTCTTGACAATAATTAGAATAACACTACAATAACATCATTAGGTCTAACTTATACTATGCTTGCCATTGAATAAGACTCTACACTAGAATTTTACATCCTAGATGTCATTTAAAAGTTGCCACAACCTTAAGAGATAGATTATTATTTTCTCTGTTGAACAGAAGAGAATCCAGAGGCTTAGATTGCTGTCAGCATCTGGAATAGAAAAATATATGCTTGGCCAGATGCAAGTCCATCTTGATGTTATGGGCTACTGAACTAGCACATGGCTTTTCTTCTAAAGTGTCATCTGAATAGTCCAGAACAGTTCATTTTTAAATTCCAAAGTTCTTAGTAGCTAATCTGCTGATATATAAAGCAAATTATCCCAACTCAGTGTGAGAGTATATTTTTATGTATGCAGATGTAGAGATGACCTTTGATCTGGGTGAGTCCAATAAAGAAGAAAAAAAAAAGGGCAAAGAGGGAGAGAAGGGAAGACAGGAAGGAGAAGGGGAGGGTGACAATGATAGAGCTTTTTATCTACAGCATACAGGCCTATGTGTCACTGGCAAGGTACATGTCTACTACTAAATGAGATGGGTATTTCATTAGGTATAGTTTGAAGAGGGCGGTAGAAACTTTATAGGATCGATAAAGTCCAACTCTGCTCCTTTCTTAAAGCTCAGTCCTATGGCTAAACAGAGGTACACATGGCAGAGGATTAGCACTAATTAGATAAAAAATGAAATTCCCAGGCTTGGCATGGGGGCACACAGCTTTAATCCAATCCCAGTTACTCTGGAGGCGGAGGCAGGATGATCACCAGTTCAAGGCTGAGGCAGGAAGATGACACTTTCAAGGCCAGAGGTAGCCTGCCTAACTTAGCAAGATGCTGTCTCTAGATAAAAAATAAAAAATGGGCTGAGGGTGCAGCCCAGTGGTAGAGCACTTGCAAAGTATGTGCAAGGCCCTTGGTTCAACACTCAAAGTACTGCAAAAAAAAGGGAGGGGGGAAGAAAGAGAGAGAAAGAGAGAGGAAGGAAGGAAGGAAGGAAGGAAGGAAGGAAGGAGGGAGGGAGGGAGGGAGGGAGGGAGGGAAGGAAGGAAGGAAGGAAGGAAGGAGGGAGGGAGGGAGGGAGGGAAGGAAGGAAGGAAGGAAGGAGGGAGGGAGGGAGGGAGGGAGCGAAGGAAGGAAGGAAGGAGGGAGGGAGGGAGGGAGCGAAGGAAGGAAGGAAGGAAGGAAGGAAGGAAGGAAGGAAGGGAGGAAGGAGAATTCTCCAGTTTTAGTCATACCAGGACAAGGTGCTTTGGACATGGTGCTTTCCAATGGAGATTTGACAGCCTGAGCACTCTTTACTAATTGAATTCAAAATTACCAGAAACATCTACAGTCAGCAGCCAGTTACATTTTGACTTTCAACACTATATTAGATGGGATGGTGGGCCTCTGTTTCTCTTTCCTACTCTCCATCCCTCTCTAGCCAAGTGTGCACTTACAGTTTAAAGAGCACTTGAGAAGTTCCTAGAAAATAGGGCAAATGACGCATGGCAAAATCATTGCATAAAATGTTCTGACTGATTAAAGACAGATTTCATTTGCCACATTTCTTTCTGTATCAAACGATACTTTGAGAGAACAAAAATAGAAGAGGAACATTATATTAAATGGGCTCTACACTGCACCTGAGGGCACAGAACACATTTTTTTCACCCAAGCAAAGCTGACTATTACCTTTTAGTGGCGACTGGTTTATTGACTGCTAATGCTTTAAAAATGAGATTAAATCAGGTCCATGGTCTTTATTACAAGGAAGACATATGCCCCTTGCGAATTCTAGTGGTTTGGCAATCTTAACCTCAGCAGACATAACACTGATGTATTCTCTGTTGCCAAACAGCATGGTAAGTGCTTAAAATGCTGTGAACAGCCTTATTGCCTTGAAATGATACAATCTAATATTAGATTGCAACTCAATGACTGAATCTGTGAGCCTATCCTTGTATAGAATACTAAAGTCGAAGCTACTTTATTTTAATATCTCACAGAGAAGGAATCATTGTTCACTTCACCACCAAAATAGCAAATACCTAAAAATGAATCTGCTTGGCAGGAAAACAGAAACTGCGCCATATCCGACCATTTTCATTAATAGTTCAGATGCAACTGCCTTTTGTAATGCAGTATCAAAATGCCAGCCTGATCCATTCACATCAGCAGAGCTGCCCTGGCACTGTAGACAAGTGATAGCTCCAGAAATTCCAGAGTAACAGGAAGTCAAATTGTGCCTTTCTCTCTTCATCTAGGGGCTGGGATTTAGCTCAGTTGGTAGAGAGCTGCGCTGCAGTCTCTGAGGTCCTAAATTCAATTCCCAGCACCGCAAGAATGGGAGAAGCCCCTGGCAATCCACTCCCAAGGCAATCCTGAAACAGTCAGCCATTGAAAACCCTATGATGGTCGCTATGAGCCAGATACCGACTCGACAGCACCTAAAAACAACAACTCTTCATCTGGAACATTCTAGCAATGTAGTTTTGCCTAATCTTCAGCACGTGTTCCACTTGTTCCTCTAAATCAATCATAATTATCAATAACTTTCAGCCATCTGTATACTTTATACCCATCATCAAATTTCACATGCCCATCACTAATAGGTCCCAGGTGGCTTAAGCCTTTTTTGTTGCTGTTGTTTCTTTTTTTTCTCAGTACTGGAGGTTGAACGTGAGGCCTTGCCCTTTGCAAGTGTTGTGCCACTGAGCTGCACCCTCAGGTCTTTTTTTTTTTTTTTTTTTTTTGAGACAGGGTCTCACTAAATTATGCAGACTTCCCCTGGTTTCGAACTTGCAATCCTCCTGCCTCTGCCTCCCAAGTTACTGGGGTTACAGGCATGTGCCACTGGGCCCAGCAAGCCTTGGTTTTCATGATCAGGATAGCACCCACCTGGATCGTCAATCTGTCATTCCTGATGTAGTCAGGGCTATCTCAAGGCAGGATGACCCAACTTCCTAGTTTTACTTAGCAATGAGGAGCTTCTCAGGATATGGAACTTTGAATTGATAAACCCAGGCGAGTCTAGGGCAGATCAGAATGGCTGGCGATCTAGCTTCCTGTAGGTGAGGACGCTTCCTACCAGGACACCTTTGCTGAGGTAAAATCTGGTTTAACTAGAGATGAAATAGTCTGTCCTAGTCAGTTTGGGATGCTATAACAAAACTCCATAACCTGGCTGGCCTATAAACAACAGGACCTTATTTCTCACTATTCTGAAGGCTGGGGGTCTGACATCAGCATGTCAGAATGACTGGTTTCTAGGGAGGATCATCTTCTGGGCCGCATACTACTAGTCTTCTTGTGTCCTCACATGACACAGAGTGAGAGTTGTCTACCTTCCCCCTTAGGGGACGAGTCACTGTCATCCTTTATCACCTCCGCAGGCCCTGCCTCCTAATAGGATCACATTGGAAATTAGGATTTCAACACAGGGATCTTGAAGAGGCAAACATTCAGTTATAACAGAATCCTTGGTGGAGAAAGCACCCACAAAAAAATAGCATGAAGCTGGATTTGGGGACTGATGGTATATCTATGAGGTCGAACTCTTTCTAGCATCACCTGTTAAAATAATCTCCTTCAGATTTCAATTTATCTGAACCATCACCGGACAAGCACATGGGGAGTGGTGGCCCTGCCTGACTGCCCTAGTTGCCAAAAATGAGTTTTTATTCTGATTATCCTTCCAGGGTGAGGCTAGATAAAATGTCATCTGGGACAGGATTAAAAAGCTAAATAACTGTCTACTGTTTTGCTGTTTTTATTTGTTTTTGCTTGTTTGTTTTGATGTTTTTTTGCTAGGAACTAAGAAACTAAGTTTGGCAATAGCCCTTCAAATCTGTTTACCCCCTTCATTGCTTAAATTTATTTTAGGTTACATCCACTTGCCTTGTTTAATGTTGCTCCACTTGCCTTGTTTAATGTTGCACACCAAAAATTTTAAATTATATCACAGCCCAAATTTTAGTTGGATCATTATGGGAATAGTAAAGACAAAAATCTGATTATTCTCCCTTCAAATCTAACACTATAGGGCCCAAAAGAAATAAACTACCTTCTAGCCAGAATGGTAGGTTGGAAATAGTGATATTGTGGATTCCAGAATATTCCACATTGTTTCATCAGAATCTACATGCCAGATGTATCCAGGTGTATCCAGATGAAAAGAAAAATCTTCATTTATCATTCAGCTGTCATGCTATGAAGCATAGAGATATTTGGAAGTACTAGTGAAAACTTTTACTTCCTACTTGAAAGCTACATGTTGTATACCATGCCACTTTAACCAAAATAAAATTTACAGTTCTAAGCGCAGAAAAAATAACTCTACAAAAGTTCAAGATTAGGAATTATTTTTCAAATATTTTTCTATTAATAAAAAGTCCTCCTGTAGAAATAAGCAGAGAATCAAATTTATTGAGACCTTTCTGTTTCCTAAGTCAACTGAAGGAGAAAAATCAGTCAAGTCCATGAAACATGAACCTTTTTACGTATTTGCTTTCTCTTAAAAATGCACATTGTTGGTGGGAAAGTAAATTAGTATAGCAATTATGGAAAATAGTAGAGAAGTTCCTCAGAAACTCAGATACCATAAGATGCAGCAAACCCACTACTGGGTATATATAACCAAAGGAAATGAAATCAGTATGTCAAAGGATTATCAATATTCCCATGTTCATTGAAGCATTATTCACAATAGCCAAAATATGGAATCAAGTCAGGTGTCCATCAATGGATGAATGAAAGAAAATGTGGCATACATGTACAATGGAATACTATTCAGCCTTTTAAAAGAGTGAAATGCTGTTATTTTTTACAACATTGATGAACCTGGAGGATATTAGGCTATATGAAATAATCTAGGCACAAATACTGCCTGATTGAACTTACATGTGGAATGTAAAAATCCAACTCATATAGTAGAACATAGAATGGTAGTTACCAGAGGCTTAGAGGGTAGAATGGTGGGGAACGGGCCAGCATTTGCCAAAGGGTGCACCATTTCAACTAGACAGAAGGAATTCATTTTTGAGATCTGTTGCACCTCATGGTGACCATAGTTACTAAGCATAAATTGTATTTTCACATTGGTAAAATATAATGTTAAATATTCCCACCACAAAAAAATGAGAAGTATGTGAGGTGATGGATATAATTAACTTGATGTAATTGTAGCACATTCCACACATATGTCAAAACACCACACCATACAAAGCACATAAATATGCATTCTCAATTAAAAATAAATATATATTGTTTCTGCAAAGATAATTTTCTTAACTCATGAACAGAATAAGAAGTGATAGAGGAGTTTGAGCAGGAAGAAAAGAAAGAATCTACATACCTGCTACTGAAACTTTCGCTGTTCTACTAATAATTGATCCAGCATCTCCCAAAGATGCCTCACATTGGTAAAGTCCCTCATCTGGCTTATGGTGTCTGGAATGAAGGATATTTTGTATCAACAGAGACCCATTGGGAAGTTGCTGCTTCCTTTCATCCATGCCCAAGGATAGGTGGGTGCCATCTTTCTTCCACTTAATAACTGGAACTCCTCCATCAGACTCTGCAGAGCAGTTTAAGAGGATATTTCCTCCCCGCATGGTGATGGCATCAGAAGGTTCTGACAGGAAGCGCAGGGATGTGAAAGGTTTAATTTGGAAACCTGGAAAAAGAGAACACAGAGAAATGTGTTCATGTATTCAAAGAAATCTCAGACTTAAACTCTCTGCCTTTTCTTTACAAAACGCTTTCAAAAATACTGAGAACTTCAAATAGTGCCCAAGAGTAAATAAAGCAAGGTCAAGATTATGTTTAATAAGAGAAAAGATACCCCTTGGGTTATAACTAACGATACAACTGGTCTCCAAAATAATAACTATGGCAAAATAAGAATTTGTAAATTGCAGATATAGCTATCATCACATACCCATAAGTACTTGAAAATTTAGACAGAACTAATGAGTATTTTCCTATTTCCTACAAATATGTTAAACTAGCAATAGTCAATAGTGTGGTAGCAAAGCTTATGGGACTATGTCTATCTCTTCACTCTGATTATTGTTGTTGCTGGATGCCATCCAGTCGTTATCTGACTCATAGCAACCCTACACACAACAGGAGAAACACTATTGTCAGTGCTTCTCTGCTGTTCATAGGGTTTTCAATGGTAGATTGATTTTTGGGAGTGGGTTGCCAGGTCCTTCTCCCAAGCCTATTGCACCTGGTGTTCCCAGAGGGTCTCCCATCCAAATACTAATCAGGCCCGACCTTGCTTAGCTTCTGAGATCTGACGGGATCAGATGCCACAGGGCTACGGCTGCAGGCTTACTCTGATTGTTGTTACTTGTTGTTGTTAGGTGCCGTTGAGTCGGTATCTGACTCATAGCGACCCTCATAGGGTTTTCAATGGCTGACTGTTTCGGGATTGCCTTGGGAGTGGATTGCCAGGTCCTTCTCCCATTTTTGCGGTGCTGGGAATTGAACTTAGGACCTCAGAGACTGCAGTGCAGTGCTCTACCAACTGAGCTAAATCCCAGCCCTTTACTCTGATTAGCATATATTTTTTTAAAGTCTACTAGTAATGATTTATAAATATAAAAATCAACAGTGTGGGTAGTTATTTAGCACAAAGCTCAAATGGATTTTAAAGTAGGCAATTCCACCTGCAGGAGCAAGTCAATAAAGCTACTATCTAAAATCCCTAAAGTCTCTTAATTTCTATTCAAATGTTGCTCATGGGCCTAGATAGTTAAAAGAATATTAGAGTTGGATTGTTTTTCATAGACATAAATGAGTATAAGGAATCAACAGGAGGAATAGAAAGCCATTGAAGAATGCTGATGGGATGGAACAAATATAATTATATTCTTTTTGAGGTTGGCAGTGTACCATGTGTCAGAACACTTGGTTGTTAAATCAAAGACCTTGAAGAGGTCTCAGGAGGTCACAGGGCTGACATTTTTCTCAGACAAGTGTATACCTGAATCATTCAAATCAAAGTACTTTCAAATTTGAACAATCTCTCATGCTAAAGATTCTACAATGCCCTGTACTATCTTGTTTTCAATATTTAATCAGTCTTGGCGTGCAACTGAATTTTCTTGCAACCATTTAATCATCCCATTTTCTCCTGAACCACTTTGCATGGAAATGTAGATGTCATGGACATTTTCTTGCAAGGGTCCTTTATTCTTTTAAAGCAGTATATTTTTCTTTAAAAATACACCCTAAAGTATGTTTTAGTCTTCCTTTTTCTCAGGATGACAACCTCAATTAAAGCATACTCAATTTATTCGCAATGGAAACACTTTTAGTCAAACCTTGTAAAAACTTTCCAGGTTTCTGTCATTTTAAAGGCAGGCACTTAAGTTGCTTATCATCAATATTCTCATCATGGATTGACCCACACTGACCCCGATGGTCAGAAGTATTCCTAACTTCATAGTTGATTTTCCAGTGGAGATGCAGCTGCTTCTCCCTGGTGTCCTTCCTGTACACCTAACATTTCTAAAATCTCATGCTTAAAGTCCGTAACTTTGCCCAGTGAACTGTATCACTCGTTGTCATATACTCATTCCATCCAACATGGCCACCCACCCAAAGCACCTGGAACTTTGCTCAAATTAATATAAATTGTAAAATAATAGTGAGCATTTAAACCTAGAATTAACATTATTGATGAGGATACTAAATGACACCAACCTGGCACCCTCCGTGTCAATTAGCCTCCTCTCTCCACAGATCTTATTGATGGGACCAACCTAATTATAGTGCAGCAGGTTGTTCTTTTAGTGGAAAGCACATCAGATTGAAAGTCTAGATTTCTAGCCCCTGGTCCTAGCTTTCTTATATAAAGACACGTGACTGAAAAAAGGTCTATCTAGTCCTTAGAATTCAGTTCTCTCATCAGCAAACTGAGGGCACTTGCCTTGACAATCTTCAAACTCAACATCCAGTTTGGAAATGTTTGGTACTAGAGTGGGTGGAGGTCATCTGTCAATCGAGCTTACTAAATTTATTGAGCTGCAGGTTGATCCTGCCATAAATGCCTCTCTCTACATGACATCTACATGGTCTCCTCTTTTTCTAGCAAAGGGCACAAAGCTATCAAACACCTGGCTAGAGAAACACTGAGGATGAGAAAGTAGAAAAAAAGTCCTAATGTCCTCAAATCTCAAGATATTTCACTACAATAATGCCCATAATTTCCATGTGAGTAGTATTAATATGGGAGAAATAAATTTAGAACTCAAGATCAGGCAACTATATTAAAACACATTTATTGCTTTTTTGTTCATCTTGGGGCCTATATTTTAAATACAACCTCATGTTGAACACCTTATTTATGTCACAGAGCGCATAATACATTTGACACAGCTGTTTACAACAGCATGTTAATGAGCATATGTGCCCATTATCACAAATAAATAATCCGCTTCCTCTGAAATAGCAGGTTATGACAGTTTTCAGTGCTGTGAGTATATGGTTTAGGAAAGTTAAATAAAGATTAACTTTTCCATAATACAATTACCCTGGGATTTGAGCTTTTAGTACTCCTTATAACAATTTTTTTAAAAAATATATGGCTTTGGAATAAAGAAACTTCTTTGCATTCAGTAAGTTATATTACTTATTAAGCTTTTTAAAAAGATGGATGAAAGAATTCTTTGTGAAATAATAAATACATCTCCAATGGAGCTCCTTACAAAATTTCAGCCTATTTCAGGCTTGGGCTGCCTCTGACTCCATTGTAAGCAATCTCACAAACATCTAACAAATGTCTTGCTAATACATTAATTACACTGGAAGATAAACATGATAAAATTGAAGAAGACAAAAAATTAGAAGGAACTTTGGAGGCTGTAGTTCAAACAATTCTGGTTTGGAATTTGGGCACTCCAAGTTCCATGACAATACAGATCTCTTGGGAAATGGGGGAGAGATGTCATCAGAAAGCAACATAAGAATGTGTTTGATAGTTCAAACTACACTGTCTACAATGCTTCAGAGGATCATCTGATGTGGATTTAATCCAAGAGAGAGCTTAATGAGGAAGTGTTTTATTTCACATTGCTTTTATGTTTAAGATGTTCAGTGGTATTTCTCTTGAACCTTCAAATACATTTCCCAGTCTTGCTTCATAAAAGAAACAGTCCTTAGGCAGGGGATATAGCTCATTGGTACAGCACCTACCTGCCTTAGCAAGTGCAAAGTTTAATTCAATCCCCAGCACCACCATACACACACACACACACACACACACACACACACACACACACACACACACACACACAAATCCTTTTGGCTAGCACTGCTATAAAACTACTTAAGGAAATTACAGTTTTGGAGAAAATCTTTGAAAATATCAAAGTTCAAAATGGCCACCAGAGTTCACTATAAGAATAAATGATTCTCCCACTCTCTCTCCCCAAATGTTAGTTGGGGCTGATTTCTAAATCTTTGGCTAGAAGGCAGTCAGAAAGTCATATACACATTGAACTTATAGCTAGCTTTCCCCCTCTAGATTGGTCTAAAGAAAAGTATTTGTATGTGAGATCATCATTAAAGGTCTCCCCCACTTCCTCTGCTCCCTGTTTTACCTTCCTCTTCTACTTTTCCCTTTCCTTCTGTAAAAGGGTGGGTCATAAACAGCCAACAAAATCTTCCATGTTTTCCTGTGGAGGAGGGACTATTTTTGAGGGGCATCCCAAAGGCAAAATTTTATCCTCTATTTGGTTAATTTTGTAAAATCTAAATAAGCCTCAGAGATAATGCTTCCAAGGACATTTCAAGTTTATATTAATTGAGTATCTAGAAATAGCAAAAGATCCCTCCTGTATTTTAGATACTCTCCCAAATGATCAAATAGTAAAAATGTTTCTGTAAGCCTAAATCTCTTTGTGCTTCCTTTCCTTATGATATTCCCGTTCATCTCAAAGCTCTGTTAGTCACAGGGGCAGTCTAAAATCAAATGGAATTTTTAAGGTATGACATTTTATCTACAATATCAAACATTGTTGAGTGTGAAAAATAATTCCCTATGAAGTGAAAAATCCCTTTCCAAGCCCAAAATGTAAAAGCTTCTAGTTTAGGCAATAAAAGGTAAAAGTGAAATTTATGAAAAGTGGCATAGAATTGAAAAGAAGCTCCTAAAAGATTTTGAGATTAGAAAATGTCATAGGAATCCCCATAGAATTTGCTATGCATAATTTTATCTCTTTTAAATTTTAAAGGCTTTTACTCTGAGATGCTTGGAGTTTCTGATAATACTTGAGTACTCATAATTAACCCAGAAAAACATGCCACCATCATCTTTTCTTAGAAATACCAGGGGTGCCAAAAAACATGTACATATTTTAAGGGTTGCTATCTATGTATTTTGCCTGCAGCCATAACACTGTAGCATCTGATCCTGTCAGATCTCAAAAGCTAAGCAGAGTCCGGCCTGGTTAGTACACGGATGGGAGACCACCTGGGAACACCAGGTGCTGCAGGCCTGGGAAAAGGATATGGCAACCGCCTCCTCCCCCCACCCCCAACCAAAAACAATCAGCCATTGAAAACTCTATGAATAGCCAAGAAGAACTGACAATATTGCTTCGCCTATTGTGCATAGAGTTGCTATGAGTTAGACACTGACTTGAGGGTACCTAACAACATCATCTATGTATTACTTGAATTACGGTAGTAATATATAGAATGACATTTGCTCAAATGATGACCTAATCAAATGAATGCTAGTGTCCCCATCCAATAGGCAGAAAAAGCAAAGAAAATGCAAAAGCATGGTTGTTGTTTGAGGAGCACATCCCAAGATGTGTATATATATATATATATATATATTTTTTTTTTTTTGTTGGCCTTTTTATATGCTACCACATCTGCTTCTTTTTGCCTTGACACAAAGAGATTCATATTGAAAGATAACAAAATAATTCTGTGCAAGAGGCAATATAATATGCACACAATTCATCAAACATCAGTTATATGTCAGTTGTAACTCTGGTCTTAGTCCTGACAAAACTTTATACTTGTTAAGCTACACAATGGAGTATGGGGTTTAAAAAGCAAAAATAGAATGAGCAAACAAATAGAACTTGTTAGGATACATAAACTTCATTATGTTTATGATATGAGAATGTAAGTACTGAAACAGAAGTTTTCGAAATATCATCCCTAGACTAGCAACTTCAATACCACCTACGAAGCTGTGAGAAATGTCCTGCCCTGCATCTACTAATCAGTAAAGATGGAAGGAGAGGTCAATAACTGTTCTCTAAGATACTTTCCAGGGATTCTCGGGTTAACTAAAGCTTGAAAACACTGCTCTAAAACATCTGGTATCATGGACCAGAATATGGGGTTTCTTGTGCTCCTCAGACTGTTGTGTCACAATTCTTTGTATTTGCAGAATTTATTTAATTTGGAACTGGGCGCTGTGGCACATGCCTGTAATCCCAGGGAATTGGGAGGCAGAGGCAGGAGGATTACAAGTTCAAGACCAGAGGTAGTCTGCGTAATTTAGTGAGACCCTGTCTCAAAAAGAGTAAAAAATTGGGCTGAAGGTACAGCTCAGTGGCACAGCACTTGCAAAACATGCAAGAGTGAAGCCCTAGGTTCATCCTCCAGTACCACACACAAAAAAAGGATTTATTTAATTTGGGTCAATTATTTTTCTATGTAAGGAGATGAAAGTTATGGAGATAATCTTGCTGTTGTTCATTACTATCAAGTTGGGGTTGACTCTTAGCAATCCTATGTACAACAGAATGAAACACTACCTGACACTCTGCTGTAATGGAAGGCATGGCCAAAGAGAAGCTGAGGGAAAACAGCCCAGGGAAGGCTCTAGCCATTTGCCACAGAAGGCTCCTTGGAGCTCTCCACGCCTTAAAACCCCCTTCTGTTATCTCCCTGACCTCCTGCACAGACTCTGCAGCAGACAGAGCATGCAGACATAGAAAAAAAAATAACCCTTTCCTGTCTCACAAGACCTTGGTTGATTTTTAAAATTTACATTAACCACAGACTTCATCTGACTCATGAAAATGCTTAATGTTATGGTAAGAATCTAATAAAGACAGTTTGAGACCCTTACTCTGGTCTACAGTGTTCCCAAAAGACATTGAGCAACTTCAGTCTCTCTGACACTGACTCTTAGTGTGGAGTAATCTTTTTTTTTTTTTCTTTTTCATTCATTGACCCCATGCTTCTGGACAGACAGTACACTGTGCCATGTCCAGCATAATGGCAGTGCTTCTCAGCTATTCATAGGGATTTCAATGGCAGATTATTTTTGGGTTGTTTCGGGAGTGGGCTGCCATGGCCTTCTCCAATTTTTTGCAGTGCTGGGGATACAACCTAGGGTCTCACAGCATGCAGAGCAAGCACTCTACCAGCTGCGCTCAATCCTAGTCCAGAGATAATCTAGCAAGGCAAATAATTGGACACTTTTTTCAACATATATTTTATTGATACTTACTGCACATTTCTATTTGAAAGGCTGAAGAAAAAATGGGGAAAGAGCCAGATGGCTAGTGTTTACAATATCTAGTATCTCCTCTACTGTAACGAGCACTCTGTTTGGACCTGAATGTCCTACTCCACTAAGCAAAATAAAAATACCACAGTTGATTAGATATTTAGAATGTTGTTTGGAATATTCATAGAAAGAGCTATGGAAATATTTCTTCTAAATAGCCACAACAGTGACAGTCCTTTCCCTAAAGGAATTTTGGTTAATGTAATATTCTCTATCACATTGCTTTTCTTTTCTTTGGTTTTCATTTCATAGTATAATTGTAGCCTTTCAGAATATTGGAACTAATCTACTGGTTAGTCCAGTTTAGTCTCAAGTTTGGAAAAACCATAAGAGCATTTATTTTGCTGTGGGCAGAGGCTGTATTTTGTGTATTTCATATTAAGGTAAGACTAAATTTAACCAGCTTAAGAGAAAAAATGTATACTCACCACAAGACCCACCCAAAGAAGCTTTCATGAAGTTGAAACTAAATAAGACCCTAATACTCCTGGGCATAAATTTCTTATACAAAAGTACCTAAGTTTTTGGGTTTTTTTGTGTTTTTTTTTTTTTTTTTTTTTTAGGAAAAGACTCCAAAATCCACTCAAGGATGGTTTGAAATGAATTTTACAAAAACGGACATACATAGAAGTCAGCTTGTCTTATCAGTGGCCTTTTGATGCTACAAACTCAAAATACTCACCAAACAACATGCCCCTCAAGGAAACATTCAATCCATGAAGAGGCATGACAACCGCTACACCAAAGCAAAAGAACACTATCATTCCACTTTCTCAATATCTGATCAATAAGCAGGTTCTCCTTTCCCTCATCTTATAAATTGCATCACTACCAGTCAATCTTACAAAGAATGGGAATACTAGAGCTCTTAATTGTACTCATGAGGAATCTGTACATGGACCAGGAGGCAGGTGTTCAAACAGAACAAGGATATACTGCAGGGTTTAAAGTCAAGAAAGTTATGCATCAGGGATGCATGCTTTCACTGCACCTCTTCTATCTCTCTACACTGAGCAAATAAACTGAGAAGCTGGACTTTATGAAGAAGAATGTAGCATCCAGATTGGAGGAAGACTTATTAATAATCTGAGATATGCAGATGATACAACTTTGCTTGCTGAAACTAAGGAAGATTTGAAGCATTTACTGATGAAGATCAAAGAACACAGGCTTCAGTATGGATTCTGAATAAACATCAACAAAACAAAACTGCTTACAACTGTGTCAGTAAGCAACTTCATGATAAAAGGAGAAAAGATTGAGGTTGTCTAAGATTTTGCTTTTCTTGATTCTACAATCAACACCCATGGAAGAAGCAGTCAATAAATCAAAAGACACATTGCTTTGGGAAAAGATGTTGCAAAAGACCTCTTTAAAGTGTTGAAAAGTAAAGATGTTATATTAAAGACAGATGTGCACCTGACTCATGCCATGGTATTTCCAGTAGCATCAAATGGTTGTGAAAGCTATACATTGAATAAAGGAGACAGAAAAGAATTGATACTTTAGAACTGTAGTTCTGGAGACAAATATTGAATATACCATGGACTGCCAAAAGAACCAAGAGACCTATCCTAGAAAAGTGCAAACAGAGTGCTTCTTGGAAGCAAGGATGGCTAGACTGCTTCCAATGTATTTTGGACATATAGACAGAAGGGCCAATCCCTAGAGAAGGATTTCCTATTTTTCATTGATCTGTCATGTCCTTGTCTAGGGATTGGCCCTCCTGTCTATATGTCCAAAGTACATCAGACATAGTCTAGCCATCCTTGCTTCCAAGGAGCACTCTGGTTGTACTTATTCTAGGATAGATGGATTGACATAATGACTGCAACAAAAGGCTTAAACATAAAAAAGATCATGTGCCTGGCAGAGTCAAGGAGTGTTTCATTCTGTTGTACACTGGGTCACCATGAATGAGACCTGACTGGACAGCACCTAACAACACCAGCAACAATCGACCATGGAGCTAGATTTGAGTAACTGTTCATGTCTTCCTTTCCAGAGGACCTTGCAATAAAGATTTCCCCCCTCCCTACCCACTTCCTTTCTTGTTATTATTTTATTTTATTTTCCGCAAAAGCCTGTGCCATAGTATTGACTTCTATGCACATTGCACAGTGATCCCTTGCTCCATTGCATAGTATTGGTGCACTTTTATACTTTGACAAGGAAACAAGGTAAAAGTAGTTGTAGGAAGATATGAGCATCCTTTTTAAAGTTTGTGCTAATTCTAGTTCTAACTAGAGACTAATGCATTTTGAAACCATTAAACTTTAGTTTTCATTACTGACAAATGGAGGTCAGAAATGAATTTGGCTTTGTAGAGTTTAATTGTGAACTTAAATAATACATAGGAAGACTTATCATGAAGGAAAACAGGTGCATTTCATTATGGGAATTTATTAAGGACCATTAGCATGTAGGGAAGCTATGGATAAAAATTTAAATGGAAATTGTAAAGGAACAGTCAAAATCCTCCCTCATTAGAGCTGCCACATTTAACTTATAAAAATTAAGAGAATAAATTATTTTTTAATTTCACATAAAAAGGAAAAAAGTATTTTAGTATAAGCATGTTCTAAATACTTATATTAAGTAATATTGCATCCGACATACTTATTCTAAGGTATTCATTATTTATCCCAAACTCAAATTTAACTTGGCACATTGTATTTTATTTGTTTAGCCTATCTCCCATGAAATTCCTTCCTGAAAACCACAGCAAAAGCAAGCAAATAGCAAATGAAATCATAATACCCAACTCAGTTGTAAGAGAACCACAGAAAAGAGTTAACTCTTGGAATGCTACTATGATTGAATCAGGAAAGGTGATTTTAGTGTTGAGACATTCCCTGACCTAGTGCAACACCACCAAATCTGCAATCAGAAAGGTTGCCAAGCCTGTTTTGTTTGTCACAGGATGATTCTTCTTTTATTCTCCCCTTTACAAGACAAGGAGAAAAATTTGGCAATAAATAGGCAAGATGTGGACTTCAAGACACAAATGCCCCAGCAGAAGCATCCTAGCCCACACACAGGCTCCCCATCAGAAATTCAGAGCACATGGTGTCTTCTGTAAAGCTTTGAGAAGATCTGAGGTTTTTATAGGGCAAGAAGTATGCCCCAGGCAACTGTCTGAGTTTCCGCTGGCTAAATCCAATGGTAAAGAGAAATGATAAGGGCCAAGTTGGAGTGAAGAAGAAACTTCTTCATCCCTTTTCTGCTTCAAGAGCTAAATCTCTAAACTACAGATTGATTTTGCTCTCTGATACTGGGCAAATTGTAATGGGATTTTTTTTCAGCTCAACAGGTAACATAGACTGACATCTAGGTTATCATTCCCCAGGCTTCATGCAAAATTAACACTTAAAAGAGAAACTTTGATGTGCTGCTTAATCTGCCCTGGGTGTGAACCTTTCCTCCTCTCAGCTTGGTAAAATGTAAGTCTGCTTTCTCTCCCTTGGTGTTATTCAACAGTCTTTCTTAACTTAAGAGGAGGGATGGGATTTTATGAATGTGGAACTGTCAAGTGAAACTGAGGAAGGTTCTTGAGACTCTTTAGAAAAAGTATGATTTAGTGGGTACCCAATGCATAGACACATCTCCATTCAAATAACAGCCAAGTAGACAAGATCTGGAAAGGCCAATAATGGTGAAGGGACTAATGGTTGCTGAATACCTTATTATTATTCAAGTTACCCATATTTACGGTATATGAATAAAAAAGGTGGATGGGATTTTGGCTCAGTTGGTAGAGGGCTGCTCTGCACTCTCTGAGGACACGGTTTGATCCCCAGGACTGCAAAAATGGGAGAAGGACATGGCAATCCACTCCCAAAGCAACCCCGAAACAATTAGCCTTTAAAAGCCCCATGAGGGTCAAGTATGTATTGGACCCAACTCGACAGCACCTAACAACAACAATAATAAATAAATAAATATGGACACAATTGTCCATAACTCTGCTTATTCATTGATAAACACTGTTAAAGTTTGTGTGTATTTCCTTCTAAGAAATTATTCATTTCTTCATTTCATTCATTTCTTCATTATCATCCATATGCAGTGATCTGATTTTATACCCAAATTTGAATCTTGTTTTTGCAAAGATTCTTCTACATTCATGTTTAATTCGATTGTCTTCTATGAGGTTTTCTTAAAGGGGAAATGATTTGTGCTTTGTGCCAGTTTTCCCTCCCTTTGGTAAAAATGTTTGCTTTTTTAATGGCACATTTATGATACTGTTTTATCAGTAAGCCTATTACAACTGAAACATTGCATTAGACAAAGGCCAAAGGGAAAACTGCCTTGAAAAAATGCAGTTGAAATAAAGTATTTTGAAACAGTATTTTGTTTTTAATATAATTGTTAACAATGGTAGTAAAGTTCTTAAAATATTCCTATGCCATTCATTTATTCATTCATCTAATATTTATTGAGCAACAACTGTGACAGCTATTGTTCAAAACTATGCATACTGTGATAAAACTAACAGCATAATAATCTCTATCTGTCTTCCTGTTGTTTTTAGGTGCTGTTGAGTGGGATTTGACTCATAGCAACTCTATGCACAACAGAACAAAACACTCTCCAACACTGTGCCATGCCCTGTGCATGTCAGTGGTTCTTTGCTATTCATAGGGTTTTCAATGTCAGATTATTTGGGGAGTAGATTCCCAGGTCTTTCTCTCTAGCTCAAAGCACCTGGTATTCCCAGGTGGTCTCTCATCCAAGGACAAAGTAGGCTGACCCTGCTTAGCTTCCCAAATCAGGCAGGATCTAGGTCTTATATTCTAGCACCAGGAGATAGTGAAAAAATAACTGAGCAAATATATAAAATGCTGGAAAAAGACTAAGTGCTATAGAGAAAAATAAAGAGCTCAAGGAAATAGAGAGTTGAGGGCTATTGGAGAAGGCTTCATTAAGGAAGGTAAGATTTGAGCAAAGACCTGAAAATTGTGAAGAAGGATGTTTAAGTCTGTTTTGGATGCCATAACAAAATACAATAGAATGGACGACTTCAAAATCAAATTTATCTCTCACCATTTTAGTAGCTGGGAGTTTGAGGAGCAAGGTACTAACAAGACAGGTCTTGTTCTGACACGCCTTTTCATGGCGATAGGTGTTCACTGTTTCACTGTGTTCTCATACAACCTCCTCTTTATGTGGAGAAAGAGAGTTCTGGTGTCTCTTATTCTTCTTAAAAGGACACTAATCCCACCATGGAGATGCCATCAATATGACTTCATCTAACACTAATTATCTCCCATTGGGAGCGTTCCTACCTCCCAATACCGTCACATTGTGTATTACGGTTTCAGCATACAAATCTTAAGGAGATACAAACACCCAATCCATAGCAGATGATAGCTAAGAGATGATGTTTGGGTGAAGAATTCTGAAGGCAGCAGTAACTAAGACCTGGAGGTAAGAGTGTGACTGGCCTATATCCCAGGAATAACATGGAAGGCATGTGATTATCATAGGTAGAGAGACAGACAGACAGACAGACGACAGACAGACAGACAGATACATACATACATAGGACAGGCAGAAATAGAGAAAGAGAGAGATGGAAAGTAAAGAGAGTTCCAAGGGCAAGGTATGAATGAGGTTGTATATGACCTTATTGTTTTAAGGTGCTATTGAGTCGGTGTCCAACTGATAGTGATCCTATGTACTACCGATGAAACACTATTGTTGTGCTTCTCTGCTATTCATAGGGTTTTCAATGGCAGATTGTTTTTTGGGAGTGGGTTGCCAGGTCCTTCTCCTAAGCCTACAGAACCTGGTGTTCCCAGGCAGTCTCCATCCAAGTACTAAGCAGGCCCGACCCTGCTTAGCTTCTGAGATCTGATGGGATCAGATGACACAGTGGTAGGGCTGCAAGCATAGGACCATGTGGACCAGCAAAATAACTTCACACTACTTCTGACAAAGGTACAAACCTAGTAGAGAGTTATGATTAGGAGAATAAAAAGCTCTATCTACCTTGTGCTTTAAAGCAATAACTCTAAACATGGGAGCTATCTGACCCCAGAAAGACATTTGGCAAGGACTGGAGACATTTTTAGTTGTTAAAACTGGGAGAGGTGCAACTGGCATTTAAGAGGTAGATGTCAGAAACATTGCAATACTTCCTACAATGCACCCAAAAATTATCCAGCCCCAAATATTAACAGCACTAGGGTTGAGAAACTATTTTAAAAGAATCACTTTGGTGGCTGTGTTGAGAAATTGGGAAAGCAGGGAGGAGGCTACTTCTGTAGTCTGGGTGTGAAACAATGATGCTTACTTCAGTGAAGATAACAAGAAATGGTCAGATTCAGGACTCATTTGAAAGGGAGAGTCAATGGGAATTTGAGGGATAATATTTGAGTGGTTCGAAAAGAACCTCTGATGCCTCCCAAGTAGGTCAAAGGATAAAGTTACATAATTTACACAGGAAGAAAACATTGTCCATTGTAAAAGAAAGGTCTTAGTCTAAAGGGTCAAGAGACTTGAGTTTTTGTTTTATCTGCTACTTATTAACCTTCTGAGGGTGGCCTATGTCATAGAAATCAATTTACTTATTAATACAAGGAAGTTGGACTAGATAACTTCTGGACATCATGTAACATTAGGAAAGTCTATGACTTTACATCTATTACTTTTTCTAGTCATAAAAAAATTACCGTCTATACTAGGCAGAAATCGGTTACTTGAAGAAATTTACTATAAGCATCTGTGGTCAGTTGATCATGGACCAAAATCAGACCACAAAGCAGTGGAGTTATGGGAAGTATCAAGAGACTAACAACTTATCTCATTAGTCATAAAATAGAGAGTTTACTCTTTTTCTCTTGAAGATAAAAGACTGCAGAGGTCACTCTGCTGACAAAGCACAGGCTGCTTTATTATGATTCATGAGAATTGAAGTATTCATCTTATGGAAACTACTATTACGAATATGAAAGATTAATTCCATAAGGGTCTGACAGGTCCATGAAAAATCTTAAAAATTCAGCCAACCTCGTGGTTGACACTGTGGCATAAAGTCTGATGTAGGGAACCACGCTGATAAAATATTTGTATTGTAACAACTGTAATTTTCTCAAAATGGAGGCCAAAAATTTTCATTAAAAGGCTGTCATTCATTTTGTTGTGATATTTACTGTATCCTGTCTCAGCAGAAAGGTGATATTTTCTTGCTTAGTCCATGAGTGATATCACGAAGGAAAACCCATGATGATAATAATAGGAGTGTCAGCTTTGGAACTGAGAGCCAATGAACTTTAAACTGCTCAGGAGGGCAACATTTGGTAAAGGGCCTTCTTCGAAAACTTGTTTTATTAGATGGTGATTTAGGCTCAATGGTTACAACTTGGGAGGTGAGAATGAAGTCTCTTGGAGGCTCAGAAACTCCAAAATGATTTCTGAACCCAGTATGTGCCAGATATGCATGATTTATGTGAATGTCAGAGATGAAGGACCTATTCATGTGACCTCCCATGAAGGAAACCAAAAGATGAAGAAACACAAGTCTCTTACTTAAAAAGACTAATTACAAGCAGGAGGGGGTTGTTGCAACTTGTAGAAATGTTCTAATTAGAGCTTTTCCTATAATACAAATGAGGCAAAATTGAGGATAGTATATGAATCCTTGTATAACTGTTTGAAAGAAAACCATTTACAAATGTTTAAAACATTATTACAAAAATAGGCAAAAGGCCCAAACCGGCCCTCCCTTGGGCTGTGTTCTGTGGATCCCTGTTCTAAAATCATGATGCTACCTATTTATAGTGAAGGCCATCAAAGCCAGGAGCTACTATCCTCCACACTTCCTTCCACTGGGACAGATTTACCACTTACAAGGTTTTATTGAGGATGGTGAGTCTATAGGCTGGGTATCCAGTCAAAGTTGTCCGTTGCATGCATTCGTCCATCTATTCACTCACACATATTATCAAAAAACCTATTAAATACTTGTTAGCTCCCAGTTTCCTCATTCCCTCCAAGAGTCCACTAGTCCAGGGCCACACAGATCCTATAATCCACCTCCTCCATGTCCAACAACCATGTTACCTGCTGTGTCTTTCTAAAGGCTTTGCAGGCAAGGCAGTCCAGGATTTCTGTGGAAAATGTATTCAGATGACTAGTGATATATCAAATACACATTACTTTCATTTCCTAAAAGCCCTAAAGAATGTAAAAACAGTTTTAATTAATGTTGTTGTTAAACTTATATGAGAAGATATTTAAGATGAAGGGAAACATGGTTTCTTTAGTTTTCTTATTGCAGTAAAGGCCCTGTAGTCTACTTGTCTCTGGCATGGCACAATGAATTTTTCATTGCCTGTCAAAAGATGTCTGAGTACTTTGCAGTCCTGAAGAGCTAGGGAATTGTCATAGTAAGACCTATAGTGGCATGTAGATGCCATGGAGGTTCCTGAAGCTGTTAAGTTTGTTTTATCATTTTTGGATAATTTTCTATTCAGCTGCTTTTCATGAATTTATCTTTAACAAATTTCCTTCATATTGTCTCTAATATGAAAAACAAATCAGTAAGAAACAAAGCAAAGAAATAATCTCCTAAACCATCATTTAGGATAAAAGCCTAAAATTTATCTAAATAATAAGCAGCAAGTTTCCTGGAATGATAGAAACTGTAATTCTATTGTGAGGCCCAAGTGCTATCATGAAACACTCAGAAGGAAATTTATAAACAATTTTTAGATGAAAAGCAAAATCAGGAGTAGAAAATGTACTGAGTTTATTGAGTGTAACTGAAAAGTTTCTTTCTCAAATATGAGCTTCCCAGAATTCATTAGCTGGAAGTCCTTTCCCCATCACCTATGCTATGGTTTCAATCTAAAATGTCCCCCACGTGTCATGTGTTTGAAAATGTGGTTCCTAGCTGGTGGTGCTGCCCTGGGAGGTCTTGGAACTTTGAGAGGTAGGGCCCACCTTAGTGGAAAGAGGTCATTGGGGACCACTGGAGATTTTACACAGGGTCCCTAGGTCTGTTCTCTCTCTTTCTGCTCCTGATCAGCAAGATATGTTTCTATGCCACAAGCCCTGCCACCTGTTCCACCACCAGGTCTTCCCGTTGCCACACCTTCCTGCCTCAGTGTACTGAGATCCCTAACCATGAATCCCAGTAAATTGTTCCTCCCATAAATGTTTCTGTCAGATATTTTGCTGTAGCAATGCACAAGCTGACTAACAACCTGTGACTTCAGATAAATGCACTTGCTTTCCCTCTTCCGTTTTTGTTCTTATTAGTGATCTCACCTACTACATATGTTTAGCTCTTTTTACCTCACCTTACCTCAAGGTCAGAGAAGCCAGGAACATGATAGGTATCACAAGAATATAAAAGGGGCCACTTTTTTAATTGTAACATTTAAATATGTATTATGTATACCGAAATTGTAATTCTAAAAGCCATAATTAGCTTAGCATAATTTTAAAATAATATTAATCAATCCAGTTACTATCTTTTTAACATAATCAAATAAATGAAATTTTCTTTTATCCTTCCAAATCTTTTTCTCCCCAGTTAAAAACAAAATGAAAAATATGTCTTTGCTTTTGCATAGGAAAGACAATAAATAATGTAAACATGAGAAGAACTGATATGATCAAAGTCATATATAGGAAGTTCTATTCTCTTATGCAAACAGAGGTCTGGAGGTAAGCATAGGGATTATCTGCTATCTTAAATCACAAGTCAATATTATATTGTGATTTGTTGAAGGTTTGCATTGTAGCATACAAACTGATTGATTTTTTCTCTATTTTTTCCTTATATTTATAATAACTAACTTAGGGTCATTCAGAGTTTATATGGATGTCTCCTTTGATACTATCAGTCAGGGAGAAATTTTTAACTTCATTTTTGCCCATAGGGAAGAAGGACCAGAAACTTTAACTGTACTGACCAAGGTCACATAGCTAAGAACATATAGTAACAAAATCTAAATATATCTAAATTTATCTAGTCTAAGGTTTGCTCTGTCACTTTTCTCCTTATATATTTCCCGCAGTACTGCATTAAAAAGTAGACTACATAAGCAAAAATCTGAGCCAAACCAGCCCAGAGGTAGAATAGACAGAAACACATCATACTAATTGAAATATATAAAAGAGACTTCTTAGCTACTATGATTCTGGAAAATCCATCATGCAGGTTTTGGGCACTTTGCCCTATTTGTCATGTAAATATGCAAGCAAGAAAGATGAGCAAAGTCAATGATTCTATGATGTCGAAAATAACTTGGTATAAAATAACTTTTCAGAGTGTAGATTTTGGCTATCTCAAGGGGTTGTCTTAGAAGGCTCCCCAGTAGAAAATCACTGTACTTCCAGCACCAAAGTAGAAGACCTGGAGTGTCTGATGCAGAGGTGGAAAGGAGGTCCCCAGAATGCCAGAGGAGTAATACAAAATTAGAGAAACTGTATACAACTTGGTATTCTCCTCAGGGCTATACCTGGATCACAAGAAGCAGGATTTATCCCATATAGTGGAGCACATGAAGAAATAAGTCATTTGATCATCAGAATTTATAAGTATCAGACTTTCCAAATTTTGATATAGCCCAGACAATATGTATTGAACCTACACATACATTCACACCTATTTCTTAATCTTGAAGTCAAGAACAATGCCTAAAATGTTGAAATACCTGTCACACTTTGCATTTAAGAGTGATGCACACTAAACAGATAATAATAATTTAAAAAGTGCTGAGTAGTATTGGTCTCAGGGAAAAATATCTTGCTATCTTTAATATATTCAGTGAATTAAAAGAAAATGAACACATAGAACTTCCTTTAAGAAATACCTAAAGGAATTAAGATTCTTCTGGCCAAATGTTTGGCTCACTTGACTGAGGGTCTCAAGCTAGTGTCTTTCATTTATAGGCAGGTGGGACCAGAGAAGCTTATAAGCAGAATCCACCAATTAAAGGCATTCTGAGATACCAGCATGGATTCAAGGCAACACCATCTCCAAGATACAAAGTCAGTAATGCGGTTAGCCACGGTTTGCAACTTTTAGAGAAGATTGCTGTTGAATGTAAGACCATTGAGTTTTTCTTTTTCTTCTTCTTTTTTTTTTCAACAATGTAAAATCAAGTAAAATGGGTAGGATTTGAGAACCAGCTAATTATGACACTGTGCATTTTGTTTTTTACTAATTTCATGCTAATAACTAGAATGATCACTAGTTTAATCACATAATTCATTACAGGAATCAGATACATTGAGACTGGGAGGGGAGTCAATTTACGATTATGCCAGGACAGCATATATAAACTGGAATTGTTCTAGGTAGGCTGGGATTCATGGCAACCTACGTATCACCATTTTAAACATGATATAGGTACACATAATTACACTCTTTTTTGAAATCCATGTATCTGATCGTGAGAAATATTGTCAAGCATTGGTAACACTGAGAATTAATTATATTGAAATTGAGTATGTATATTTCTATTTATGAAGTTAATAACATTCCCAAGCTTCTGGATTTTACATTAGAGAGGAGGATGCTTCGTTCTTATCTAAATCTTTGATACCCATTAACAGAAATTTCTTTGCTTGCAGATAAAAACTCAGTGTTTATTGTAATATCTCCTGGCAGTGACTGGAAAGGCATGGTTGCAGGCTGGTCACACTGGAATGCAGCTGGAAGTGAACTAAAGCAAAATGACAAAAATGTGGTGGGTTTGGGTGGGGGAAAAGACTGTGGACAAAAAAAATATCACACTTCCCTGTCCATCTGCACAGTGACTGTGAAAAACACGCATGAATCATGATAGAAAGACCTGTGGCCATGCAGATGGGTTTAATACCACTGGCCTTGTCCACAAAGAATGATGGCAGGATGAGGCATGGAGCCAGGATGAGAGGGGACTCCTGCTCCATTTTTCTCTAGGACTCACACTCCATGCACTTCTCCTGATGGTGGTGGGTTCAGTGCTTTGATGAGGACACTCTATTCAGAAAACTCCTCTAGTCAGTGCTGACCTCAGCAAGTGACAGTTTAGGATGGCCATAGGAAAAGAGAGGGGAAATTTATAGAAGATTGAGTTGGTATGTTTGGTTATATTAACAATTAATATACAATATTTTTCAAAAAATTGCATAAGTATAATAGAGCTTCAATTAACCACTTTATGTCACATGAAAGTAACTATTAGATAAAAACCAATTACATTTTTGAACTTTTCTTTTTTCTAGGAAGAAAGACCAAGTGGACCAATCGTTAAACCTATTGCATGATGTTTTCAACTCCCTGATAAATTATTATGTTGATTGTAGAGAAGACAAAACTGAAACTGAGGCCTATGGCAAGTTAGAATTTGTCCAGTGGATGAGTTTCATTTTGAAATAATATCTTTAACTTAAACTTTGTCAGATTTGGTTTTTCTACACCAGAGATATAGAGAACTCTACCAATGTTTTCTGTAAAGTCTTAGATGGTAAATCTTTTTACTTTGTGGACAAGCTACTAAACTCTACTCTTGTATTCATAGACAAGAGGAAAAGAAATGGTAATAACCAGCCTCCGACTCTGAGGTATCTGGCAAAAATGAAAGCAAATAAACAAAATATGTAAACAAAATTAAATAACACTAGTAGTCATGAATAATTTATACTGATTCCCCTAAATACCTCCAGTGAATAAGTCCTGAATAGAACATAACCATCTCTTTTAATAGCCTTCCTTTTCCTTCCCTCTACCCCAAAGTACTAAGATTTTCTAAAGCCTTCTGACTGACAATATGTTCTGTCTCTAATATCCTATCCAGGCCGGCCATTACTGTGCAACCCAGGCTAGCCTTGAACTTTATGATTCTCCCAGTGCTGATTACAGGCCTCAGCTTCAGTTTCAACATGAGATGTTTCAACAAACAGATGCAGCACTGTAGGTGTTAATGTGTTTATGCCAACAGATTTGGGAAATAGCTACCTGGCCAACTGACTGGAAGAGATCCATATTTGTGCCTATTCCCAAAAAAGGGGGATCCAACTGAATGTGCAAACTATCGGACAATATCATTAATATCATACACCAGCAAAATTCTACTAACAATCATTCAAAGCGACTGCAGCAGTATGTACACAAGGAATTACTAGAAAATCAAGTGGGATTCAGAAGAAGGTGGGGAACCAGGGACATCATTGCTGATGTCATGTGGATATTAGCCAAAAGCAGAGAATATCAGAAAGATGTCTACCTATGTTTTATTGACTACGCAAAGGCATATGACTGTGTGGATCATAACAAATTATGGATAACACTTTGGAAAATGGGAATACCAGAACACCTAATTGTACTCATGAGGCATCTGTATGTGAACCAGTAGGCAGTTGTTTGAATAGAACAAGGAAACACTGCCTGGTTTAAAGTTGAGACAGGTGTGCGTCAGGGCTATATATTTTCACCCTATCTCTTCAATTTATACGCTGAGCAAATAATCCGAGAAGCTGGACTTTATGAGGAAGAATACAGCATGAGGATTGGAAGAAGACTCATTAACAACCTGCATTATACAGATGACACCACTCTGCTTGCTGAAAGTGAAGAAGATTTAAAACATTTACTGATGAAGATCAAAGATCACAGCCTTCAATATGGGTTGCAACTAAACATCAACAAAACAAAAATCCTTACGACTGGGTCAGCATGCAACTTCACAATAAATGGAGAAAAGATTGAGGTTGTCCAAGATTTTGCTTTGCTTGGCTCTATAATCAACACCCATGGAAGCAGCAGTTAGGAAATCGAAAGACACATTGCTCTAGGAAAAGCTGTGGCATAAGATCTCTTCAGAGTACTGAAAAGCAAAGACGTCACATTGAAGACAGAGGTGTGTCTGACTCATGCCATGGTATTTTCAGTAGCATCATATGGTTATGAAAGCTGGACATTAAACAAGGGAGACAGGAAAATAATTAATGCTTTTGAATTATGGTGCTGGAGATGTCTATTGAATATACCATGGACTGTCAAAAGAACCAATAAATCTGTCCTAGAAGAAGTGCAACCAGAGTGCTCCTTGGAAGCAAGAATGGCCAGACTGCATCTTACATATTTCACACATGTAGTCAGGAGGGGTCAATCCCTGGAGAAAGACATTGTGTTTGGGAGAGTGGCAGGTCAACAACAAAAAAGGGAAAACCCTCCATCAGATGTATGACACAGTGTCTGCAACAATGGGCTTAAACATAAATAAGATCGTGTGCCTGGCACAGAATAGGGAAGTGTTTTGATATGCTGTACATAGGGTCACTATGAGTCAGTCTTGACTCCATAGCACCTAACAAGTGCTGATTACAGGCAAGCTTCCCATTTTTAAAACTTACTCAAAACAGCACCATCTAGTGCACAAGAAGAGCCACTGTCTTTTTCTAACAGATATGATTAGCTATAACTTAATGGGGCAACTTCAACAAGAGTTATGGCAGTTTAATAGAGGGCTATGCTTAATTAAATTCAGCAACCATTTATTGAGTATCTGTGCTAGATATCGGTAGTGGAAAATGTTTCTAAAGACAGTAAATACATATCTAAAGCTGTGACAAGATATGTTGTTGTTGTTGTTGTTAGGTGCCATCGAGTCGGTATCTGACTCATAGCGACCCTCATAGGGTTTTCAATGGCTGAGTGCTTCGAGATTGCCTTGGGAGTGGATTGCCAGGCCCTTCTCCCATTTTTGTGGTGTTGGGAATTGAACTCCGGGCCTCAGAGACTGCAGCACAGCGCTCTACCCACTGAGCTAAATCCCAGCCCGTGACAAGATATAGGCTGTAGTAATTCCATTCCTAAGTAGTAACCTCAAGAAAATAATTCAATGGAACAAAAATTACTAAAAATATACAAAAATTATCTCTTTAGTGTTTGATATCATAGAAAATGCAGTACAACAGAAAGAGATTAACTGTGTAATATGTGGGAAATTGTTAAATAAACCACAGAGCACAAATACACAAATAGGTGAGGAAATAACAAAAATTAACACTGTGAAGAGCAGGAAGAAACATTCAATCATAAGCAAATAGCTGTGGCAGATTTGTGGATGATTGGTTTTGGGGGTAACATTCTTTGCCTTCTATGCCTTAAATAATACCATGAAGTGAACCACTGATTGCATATGACTGTATTAAAATTTCAGTATGGATCTAATATGCTATGTATGTGCATGTTTGTACACAAAAAGAAGAACCCATCTCTGGCTTCCTCATACTACCCTCTTTTAATATAGAGGGAGACACTGGACTGCTGAAATCACTACAGGGGCAAGGTCTCTGTCACATGAACAAATATCCTTTTTGTAACTGTTAACTGTGGCATCACCTCTAGAAAAACATGTTACAGTGCTTTTCTTTTTATGTGTTTTATTTGTTCCCCTTTCATTTTGAAGCCGAGCCCCGCCTTCCTCAGAGGCCACATAGCAATGCAGTAAATTAATTTGTACTTTGGCGTGAACTCTTTAATCCTTTTTGTTCTTTTACCTCCCAATCAAACACAGACTCGCATTTGCATTTATTAACATAATGAAGCATTAATTACACAGTGCCTGGGATAGAACAAGCAAAGCGCTTCAATCAATCTCAATAAATTGCATCACGAAGGTGAAAAACACTGCCCAGCCTTATCAGGACCACATAATAGACACAAATACAGGCTTGGTGCCTGTTGTGGGTGTGATTTATAACCAACATCTAAAAACAAAAAACAGAAAATTACAAGGAGACTAATCAATAACAATTATCTTAATGATAGATGGACAAATTTTATTCTTTCGTTGGGTGGTACTGTCAGTCTGGTGGTTTATTTGCAACAGGGGATAAAGATTAAGCAGACTGCTCTAGAAAAGCAATGATATCTGAAAATGCCTAATTCCTGGGTTGCAGAATAGTGTTGTGTTGTATGATTTCTCTCAAGAAAATGTGAGCATTCATCTGCACCTGAGCAGGTGACTTCTCAGGCCTCACACACAGCCCCTCTGAGAGGACTGGGTCTCCTAACACTGAGAGTTTCCAGTTTGTCTTCCTGCTCTCTTCCCTAATACGAATGGGCATTTGCTTAAGGGTCTCAAATCTGCCAACGTTAGTCTGAATGTCCACCCTTTGCTTACAGCCAGCATCAGTTCTGAATGATTATTGAGGCCCTGTGCCAGTTGTTAACTATGTAAAATGCACATACAAGGGCATCAGAATCAGAACCCAGTACTTACAAACATATTTAGTATATCATATAGTTTTCCAGAGTTTTTGCAAATATCAACCATGGTGAAAAATGGGCACTTGGGGCCATGTTGTTAGGTGCCATTTAGTCAGATCCCCATCATAGTAATCCTATGTACAACAAAATGAAACACTACCCTATTGTCAGTGGTTCCCTACTATTCATAGGGTTTTCAATGGCTGATTGTTTTGGGAGTGGGCTGCCTGATCTTCCTTCAAAGCCTATATCACCTGGTATTCCAAGGTGGTCCCTATCCAAAAACTAACCAGGCCACCTCTGCTTAGGTTCTGAGATCAGACACGATTAGATGCCAGGGTGGTACAGGTACAGATTTGGGGGCCACAAAAGCCCTCTTTTTTGTTGTTGTTGTTGTTGTTGTTTTTGATTATTCTTATTAGAACCATGGTAAATCAATCAGAAAATAAGGCAAAGGTAGGATAAAAGGATATAGTAGCATTCCCAGAGGTCATGCCTCTAGACCACGGCTTCTCAGTGTTGGGACTATTGACATCCTGAGACAGATACTTCTTTACTGTGAGTAGATGACTTGTGCATTTTAAGGAGCTTAGAAATATCCAGTCTCTATTCACTAATTGCCAATACCCTGCCCTCCTCTTCCAGTTATGACAACTAAAAATGACATTACCAATATCATGCAGTGGAGAAGAAACCAAATCATTCCCAGCTGAAAACCCTTTCTTTGTTTTTTTATTTGTTTGTTTGTTTTGTTTTGTTTTGTTTTGTTTGCAGTACTAGAGATTGAACCCAGGGCCTCACACTTGCGTGCTTTGCAAGCGCTGTACCAATGAGCTGCACTCTCAGCCCACCCAGCCCATTTTTTTACTTTTTGAGACAGCGTCTCACTAAATTACACAGATTGCCTCTGGTCACAAACCTGCAATACTCCTGCCTCTGCTTTGCCAGTCACTAGGATTATAAGGTGTGCATCACCTCGCCTGGCTCCTGAAAACCCTTTCACATAAGAATTATAAATGTAATGTCCTTGTAAAAATTATTCAAACAACCTGAAAGAGATTATTTGGTTATGTATAAATTTTCTTATTAAGTATTCCTTGAAATAAATGGATTTTACTCAGCTCTTAGTTGATGATTCAAGATGTTTATAAAACAAGGAGTTATGGTTTCTACTCCTAATGACCCCATTCTGACTTGAGCAATATTCTCTTTCTTGATGCATCACTTTCTTCCTTTGCAAAATAAAGAGCCTTGACAGGGGATTGCTGTGTCCCTTCCAGTTCTAACATTCTATGGTTCAACCATTGGAAGGTTTTAACTGGACCATTCACATGCCTCCCAAATACTCAAGCTCATGTATGCCACCCTTTATCACCCTAAAATCAGTGAGTATTTCCCTCCTGACTTTAACATCATCCAATACTTTAATCCCACAAGAAGTAACAACTGCATGCCTTAAAATCTGAAGATATAATCCAGTAAATGTAGAGGTAGTTCCTGTTTCTGTGCATTTCAGAAGGGAAACAGAAACATCAAGAGAGTGATAATTAGTCTGGGCTTCCCTAGAAATTTAAGCATGCTCACAAAGCAAGCAAATTAACAAATAATAACAAAAAATAGACTAATAAACTAAGCTGTTTCAATTACCTATGGTGATACTATAGTAGTTTTTATTCAAGGTAGATATTATGCTTAGAAGAAAAAATACTTTAACAAATTCAGTGGTTGAAAATTCAATTTTCCTGAATTTGACCAGACATGGAGGCAGGTCTCAGAAGCACATGCTTTCTGATTTGTGGCTCTCAGAGCCCATTAATATTTGTAATCACTTCTCCAAATACACACTATTCACAGAGATCCCTGGAGATTCTAGAGACCAATCTGCTCTTTTGATGGCTGTCAAATCCTCATTTGCATGAAAGATGCAACAAGTCAGTGCAATCATCCTTCAGGACCCTAAGCACTGTCAGCTACTGGTGATGGGGACTGGGATTCATCCATCCGCAGGCCCTCATTTCGGGGCCTTTTCATATCTGATATGCTAGCTGGTGCATTCCTGCAATTGCTCATGCGAATACAAGATGAAACGACGTGACAGACACACAACGTTATAATTCCCTACATCTAGACACTCATATGACCTCCCTGCCAATACACCACAGTGGGTTCCCATTTACAGTGTGTCTACCTTAACAAAGACTTGAGGCAATCATCTTTTAAATCGGTTGTACTTGTCTCTTCATTGCCTTGATATTCCTGGAAGATGCATCAAAATATGATGATCCCTACATTTTCATGTATAATAATCTTGGGAGAAGAAAAACAAACCACCTTACACTAAGACATGAAGGACAGAAATAAAACCATACAGAGAAATCTTTGCATACTCAGTGAGGGATTTACTGAGTGCCATAACCCATTAGCTGTCTCTGATAAGATAAAGGACTTTATTTCTAGGGCCACAGGCACCAAATATTTTATATCAGTAACAATTACAGAACTTTTTTAATTCAATTCTTTTACAATCAGCCATTGAAAACCCAATGAGGGTTGCTATGAGTTGGACCCAACTTGACAGCACCTAACAACAACAACGACAAAAACACTGCCTCTTTACAATATTTTATCCATTAAGAAAGAGGAAGAGAGTGAGGATGGGAGGGGGGAGAGAGGGGGGAGAAAGCCCATAATCATAATTCAACACTTCAAATCTCAGGAATCAGAACCTCATCAATACAACAGCTATCTTCTTTTATAGCTACACCAACACCCTGAAAATGAAATTCCTCTCGTTTCAGTCAGGGATTGACCAGAAATTGGTGTGTGTGGGGGGGAATGGTTACAATTAGGTGAATAAATGGCTTCACTATAATGAAATGGGAGACTTGGGAAAATAAACAGCTAATTCATTGCAAATGCAAAACCACTCTTTCTCTATAAAATGAAAGTCACAATAAAGCTGATGGTCCATCGGTTATGAATACATTGTTCTGCATTTTCAAAACCCAAAGATATTTTAAAAACCATAATCCAAACATAACCAAACCATAAAGCATCCAATAACAAATGTGTACACTTCAGCCCTGCCATTCTAGCCAGCACCACCAGCAAAATTCCCTTTTCATGTTTTCCTGACCAGCTGTATTTGGTTACACTTCATGAAAAGTCATAGCTTCCAGATCTCATTTTCTTCTGATTCAGTGGATTTGGTAATTTCAACATAAAGAAACTAAAATTTAAAAATAAATAAAAGTATCTGTGGGTCATAAACTCACCAACTCAGTAATTTTAATGTTTAAAACAAATGTATAATGTCTAATGGCAGTATTAGGTGATAGTAGATATGTGATCATTTTTTTCCCTCTGAGATGAACAGAGCAAATAAAATTAGCAAAAGCAATCAAGGGTACAGTATTCTAGCAGGGCTCTAGGGCTCATGCTTGCAATCCCAGCAACTTGGAAGGCTGAGACAAGAGGATTATAAATTCGAGGTGAGAAACATCCTGTACAAGTTATCAAGATCTTGTCTCAATATTAAAAATAAAAAAGAGGCTGGGTGTGAACTCAGTACTGAGGGACTGGATTCAGTCACTTTTCTACTGAACCTCATCTCTCTTCTCTGTGAGATCTTCCTTTCAATTGGTTTTACTATTATAGCATCATCTCACATCTTTTCTGTTAGTCCACATACATCATTTTTTTCAGATATCATCTTCCATGTACTTTACCTGCTTGGCCTCATAATGCACTAGATTTTCCAACATTATCACTATGCTTGAAAAATAAATAGGTTACAGAATCAGCTTCCTTCCTGTTGAAACTGGCTGTTACACTTTTAAGTCCTTATCCTCACTCTTGAAAACTTTCTAATTCCCTAGTGCAGAGCAGTCTAAAAAAAATAAGAGATGTCCCTGTTGAACCTTTTAAAACCTGCTGGTCAAACACAGTTATGTTCAAAAGAATCGCACTATTTTAAACATTAACTGGCAGCAAAAGGCTGAAAGATATCACCTGCCTATGAGGTAGAGAAAAGTGTTAATTTCCATAATCAATCACTTTGGATTTCCATTTCTTACTGTTTTTACTTCACCATGACATCTATTATTGCTGCAACAACATAGCCACTAACTCCAGGATCAGTCTAGGAGAGAGGTTTTATCAAATCACCTTGAGTTATATGGCAGAGACTCTTAGTTAGAAAATATTCAGAGATTTCCTAAGCAAGAAAAACTTAAGGATTGGAAATTTCTCTAAGCTGGCAACTTTTTGTTCATAATTATGATAAATATGATGATAATATCAATAACAACTCCTATTGTTCATTCTAATTTTAATGTGCTACCTCATATTCAGGAGAAGGACCTGGCAATCCCCTCCCAAAGCAATCTTGAAACAATCAGCCATTGAAAAGCCTAGAGGGTCGCTGTGAGTCGCACCTGACTCGATGGCACCTAACAACAACAACAATTCCCTATATTAAATAGCTATTACACATTTGGGCTGGGATTTAGCTCAGTTGATAGAGTGCTGCCCTGAAGTCCCAGGTTCAATTCCCAGCACTGCAAAAATGGGAGAAGGATGTAACAATCCTGAAACAATCAGCCATTGAAAATCCTATGAGGGTCTCTATGAGTTGCACATGACTTAACAGCACCTAACAATAACAACAATTACACATTAACTATAATTTTCCTTACATCTGACCTATGATTTTCTTAACTCCAATATCTCCATGTTACAGATGAGTAAATGTTGTTTCCAAGAGAGATCACACAACAAAGCCATTGTCGTGCAGCCATTGTCTCATTTCATTGCCAATAGCGAAGACTCAATGCGTAACCTTGAGTCTTCCTGAATTTAGAGTGTGTTTTGGATGGTAAGAATACACTGGGAGCTGACAGACCCTAGGTTCAGGGATATATATATATATATATATATATATTCCAAAAATATTAATGATATCCAAAATGACTAGAAAAAGAAGAGAAATAGATATAGAAATAAAAATAATGCTGGAAAATCTAGTGTGTTATGAGGCCAAGCAGGTAAAGTATGTGGAAGATGATATTTGAAAAAAGTGATATTTGTGGACTAAGATAAAAAATGTGAGATGATGCTGTAATAGTAAAATCAATTGAAAGGAAGGTCTCACAGAAAAGAGAGATGAGGTTCAATAGAAAAATGACAATTACTCATGCAAGAATTGCCAGATACCAGAAGAAAGAGAATTGGTGGATTATAGAGACAAAATAAATAACAGTGTTTGATACCATACACTCTGAAGGCAAGCATATCTAGATTTAAACTTAAGCTCTGCATTTACTGGCTGTGTGACCCTCACCAAATTACTCAACCTCTCTTTCGTCTTCTATAAAGCAGGAAAAGTGCTACTGCTCACTTGCCAAGTCTGTGGGATATTTTTAAAAAGTATTTAACATATTGCCTGTAGTAAATTCAACACATTGTTGTTTGCCATAGTAAGCAACGGCCAAATTTGATGACCCCTGTCAATGTGATCTTGAGCAAGTTACTTTCTCTGTTTTCCAATTTATTCACCTTTGAAATGGCAATATATTTGCATTTCATCCAGTTCCACCTGATTTAATGAGATATGTATAAAAAAGTTTTTTAAAGTGTTATAAAAATGTATAGAAGTTGAGTACTAGATCAAGACTGTCTACTGTGAGACTGTGTTCAGCATTTGACTTTTGACCCATGGATGGGTTGAACTCTACTGAATATTAAAAGGATTAAACCTGAGGAACCAATATGTATTGTATTTCAAATTTATATTTTCTATCTCTACTGACTTAGCCAGTCTCTATTTTCTTTCTGTCATATACACTCAACATGCCATCTCAGTCAAAACCATCTACTTTGTTTAATACATTAAGTCCTTATGCTTAAGAAGGTAAAGCCATCCCTTCCCATGCTCCTCAACACTACATCCTCTGTTTCCAACCCAGGCATGCACACCGTCTTTGCCATCACCTGATAACATCTTCAGGTGCTCTCCACTGTCTATCACCCACTGCTACCTTCTTCAGACCTGTGGCAGCCCACATAGCACAGACCATAGTAATAGGACAGACCATTTGTGATAATTCTTCTGTAATGAATGGCCAAATAAACATTACTATGAGGTACTCCTGTCTAACCTAATGGACATTCTAGCAAGAGCTTGGAGATTTTGAGTAACCTTCTTGCTCTCAACTTGTTTACATTCGGATAGTCCAGACACAGAAGAGAGACTTCAAAGGGCAGTGCTGTGCCCAGGAGGAGATGAGAAGTGTCCTGATTGCTACAGCTATATCCAGTGTCCTGACCCTGGCATCCCTTGCTTTTCTGAGCACTTCTTGGTTAGGAGCCCTGCTTCTGCATCTAGTATCCCTTCTTTCCTCTGAAGGTGCCCCAGCCTCAGAGGAAACATGGCCGTATGTGGGCAGGTATTCCTTGATTAATTAATCATATGCCACCCAGGGACTGCTACTGCTGTGAGCAGGGGGCAGCTGCCTACAAAGACCCCTTTGAAAGAGCTGAAGGAGGATCCCTGGCAACCAAAATACCCTTCATAAGTCAGTCTCCCTTGAATTGATGAGAAAGGCTGTCATGGGGCAGGCTTTCTACCATGCAGAGTTTCATTTTCATCCCTCATGAATCCTCTCTCAAGCAGCTGCTAGGGGACTCAGGAAATGGGTGACAATATAGAAAGGAAGCAAAGGGAATCCTTATGATGACCATGACAATAGACCCTGGCACCAGCAGTGTCTGATTTGTATCAGCCAACTTATCCAGACAGAGCAGGCTTCTGCACAAGCACCTCTCAGGAAGAAAAGACTGAACTTTGTGTCTAAACAATGTTGTTGTTAGGTGCCATGGAGTGGGTTCTGACTCATAGTGACCTTCATAGGGTCTTCAATGGCTGATTGTTTCCATGATTGTTTTGGGAGTGGATTGCCATGTCCTTCTCCCAATTTTGCAGTGCTAGGGTTTGAACCCAGGGCCTCTGAGAGTGCAGAGCAGCACTCTACCAACTGAGCTCACCCCTAGCCTCATGTCTACACAATAGTGGGGATATATAGTGAGATAAGTAACGGACAGAGGAGTACATTAAATTATAGAAACAAATTATATTGTGACAAATTATACTAGAGGAAAATAAAGGCAATCATAGAATAATATGGTTTAATTTTTTTAAAAAACACTGAATATTACTTTGTACAAAATTGAGACAATTTCTTTGAGAGTCTGGGGATGAGCAGAAGGAATATATACAGTGGAGATGAGTGGGTGAAGGGGTGTGAAAGAAAGCCATCTCCCTGTAGCTCACAGCAGAGAGTCAGTAGCAATCCAATGGAAAGTCAAAAGGTGAACAATATAAACCTACTACTTAGGAATATGAAGAAAACCTCCCTAAGAACTTGCTTCAAGATTTCTTGGAAGAGGAATTTGGGAGGGATGGCAAGGGTATGATTTTTTTTTTTCAGTACTGGGGCCTGAACCAAGGGCCTCACACACATTCTGCAAGTGTTCTATCAGTCAGCTGTACCTGTACCTTCAGCCCTTTTAATAATTTTTATTTTGGGACAGGGTCATGGTAAGTTATTCAGCCTGCCTCTGGCCTTGAATTCCTTACCCTCCTATGGGTGCCTCCCAAGTCACTGGGATTACAGACATGTCACCTTCGCCAGTGATGAGTGTGTATAAACACACACACACACACACATATACACACTTTATGTATGTGTATATATATATATTATATGTATTATGTATATATACACACATAATGCATGCATATATAATGTATATATGTGTGTATATGTGTATATATAAAATGCATGTATATATACATTATGTGTATATATGTGTATGTGGATACACACACACACACACATACATACACATGCACACACACACATTAGACAAGCCTTGTAGACCTTTAAAACTTTTAAACTATCATACTTTTGGTAAACATGAAGGCAAAATGGATCCTATCTACATCTGAAAAGTGATTCAAATAACCAGGACACTATCATACTTGGAGAGGAAAGAGGGTTTAAGAGGCATGAAAGAGGAGGATCTCTGTGATGCTAATAACTATGATATTGTCCCTTGGCAAAGTCTTCCCCATTTCGTCTTGGGACAAAGCTCAGTTTTATATTTGAAGATAAACTGGATTATCTCTCTCAAGATAAGCTATTATCTAGGAGCTAAAATTTGGCTTCACACACATAGGACTTGTCTTCATAAAACCCAGTGCTCCACTGATAAAGCCAGATCTGACCTAATATTTTATACACGGAGCAACAGAACGGTAACCCCCCACTGTCTCATTGAGCACAGTCAAAGTTCGCTCATCATAACATTATTTTTAGAATTTTGTGAGCTTGAAGGGAAAACAGAAGGAACAGCCCAACATTAAATTACTCACTTGAATGACTTTCCAAATTGAAATCACAGAGATTGCAAGTACAGAGTTGTAACTACACAGGAACCCATTTGAAATAATTTCAGATCCGAACATTGCCATACGGTCCTGTTGATTTTGACGGAGGCAGCCTACTCATGTGGGTAATGCTATGCAGATGGGGCAGAGATGCCAAGGCCCTCTGCCAAGGCCATGTCCCCCAGCCTACCTTGCAGGCTCAGATTCTTCTCATAGAACCTGTAGGGATTAGACAGCTTTTCAAGGGTGGGAGTGTTCAGGTTGGAGCAGCATGTGTGTACACACGAGAGGACTGCTACTGTGAGGACCATGTGCTTCACCAGTAAGGTGGTTGTCTGCCAGGGAAAGGAACTCATTTGCTGCAGTCAGATGCTGGCATTCTCTTAGCCAATGAAATAGGCAACAGGAAATGATGCATATTTGAATACCCTGTGTAAGAATCCTGTAGTAGATCATAGTAGTTTCTGCATGGTTTTTAATAACAAGTTAAATGGTCATAACAATTATTTTCACAGCCAGGAGCAGTGACCATGCCTATAATCTCAGTGACATGGAAGGTTGAGGAGGAGAATCATGAATTTGAGACCAGAGGCAGCCTGTGTATTTTAGCAAGATCCTGTCTCAAAATAAAAAATAGAAGGGGCTGGGGTGCAGCTCAGTGATAGAGTGCTTGTCTCACATGCTTAAGGCCTTGGATTCAAACCCCCATGTTGAAAAATATATATATATTCATGGGTAGGAGACATCTTTCTATACATCTTGCAATTTAATCTCCCCTCCATTCCACCTGAAATCCAGGTCCTCTTCAGATGGAGAACCAAGGTGATTGTCAGAAACGGCCTCCATTGAGATTTCTGATTGGTTGTCAGGTGCTGTGCTGGTTCAGAGACACCATATACAAATACATGTAGTCTGAGGGCCTCTTCCTTCTTTAGCAGGCCTTTGGCAAGCTGGGTGACAGTGATTCCAGATCCTAACTAGCTGCCTACAACTAGTGTCAAAGTCAGACACATTCATTTACATACATTAAATTCAGGACCTAGACTCCTGAACTCCCCTTTGCTGATTTTAGATAAGATCTATTTGAAAATTATTTTCATTTAACCTTTTTAAACTTCAACTCAGTATGAATTATGTTTCTGTTGTTAGGTGCTGTCCAGTTGGATACAACTCACATCAGCTCTAGGTACAGCAGAATGAAACACTAAACAACATAATGCCATGCACAGTCTTTTTATGTTTGAGCCCATTGTTGTAGCCCCTAGGTTTTTTCTCATTTTGAGTTGTGCCACATCAGCAAAAGGAGGTCCCAGGGGCTTTATTCTATTCCCATGATTCAGATTAACTTTACTTTGAGAAGGCAACTCTTCCCCAATCATTTCTTCCCCTGTGCAGGCCTGGGAGACTCTTCTTCTGGCACTGTATTTGACAGTGCTTCCCGGCTGTTCATAGGGTTTTCCATAGCTAATTGTTTTGGGAGTGGGCTGCCAGCTCCTTCCCCTTATTCTGTCTTAGTCTGGAAGCTCACATGAAACCTGTCCTCTATGGGGGGCCCTGCTGGTTATCTGAAATACCAGGGGCACAGCTTTCAGCATTACAGTGACATGCAAGCCCTCACAGCATGACAAGCTGACAGACCTGCAGGATATGGATGACAGAACCATACAAATATTTCGAACCAGGCTTGCTTCCAGCCAGGGAAATATTTCAGTGGAAATGCTCCTCATCAGCTAAGTAGCAAGATTGGTTTGGGTGCTTCTTGTACACCCAGGTCTCTGTTCCTGCTTCGTCACCCTTATTATACTTTGCCTATGTGTATCACCTTTTTGTCTCTATATCTTCTCCAACTGTTAACTCGTGGCTTCATTTGAAAATGCAGTTAAGATCTCAAATTGTTCCTCTGCTTAAAACTTTCTGGGTCTTCCGGTTACAGGGACTTTTCGCATCCTGAGTGTGAACTTCCATGGGTCTGTAGGGCTCCTGGGCACCAACTTTTCTCCCTGTGCCCTACGGGGCCTTCTCACCATGTCACAGTCAGCATGGCTTCCATTCTGCCTTCTCTACACCTACCTGGAATGTTCTTCCCCAATTTGTACCTCGCTAATAATCTTTTAGTTTCAGATTAAATATCATTTCCTCTGAGGAAACATTTCTGGAAAACCCTGTGTCAAAAGTTGGACCTCCTTTCAATATGATTATCTCTTGGGGTATGCTGTATTATTGCCTTCTAAGTCACTCATACCAATAGATTTGTTTTTGCCATTCTTTACATTAATATTGGTCTCTGCTACCAGACCAAAAATATCATGAGGATAGATGGTGTTTCTTCACGTCATGACCATATACTTAGGGCCTAGTAGAGTGCATGAGACAGCTTAAGGGCTCAAAAGTAATTCACTGAACAAGTAGATGGGTACACTCATCCTTTCAGAGCTCTGATACTCCCTGAACAATGAAACAAAGCTTAGTTCTCTTAATTATCAGTTTGCATTTATTGCAGGGCCCAGCAGGGTTTAGTGATTTTTTTTTTGGTTGTTGTTGTTTTACTTTTTTTCTTTTCAGGAAGTTGTCTGCAGTGTAGTAAATACTGCCATCCCTAAATTTATATGCCCCCAGAATCTCAGACCGAGCTTATTTGAAAATAAGGTCATAGGCTCTAGGATTAGAGATCTTGAGATAAAATTATCCTGAGCTTAGGGTCAACTGTTATTCTTATAAGAAGAGGAGAAGAATGAAGGCAAATGAAGAACGAGGTAGAGGTTGGAAGGATGCAGCTACCTACAAGTCAAGAGACACCAAGGATTCCCAGGAGTCACAAAATGCTGGAAGAAATGGGAGAGGATTCTCCCTTCAGGTTTCTGATATCTTGATTTCAAACTTCCATCCTGCATAACTGTGATAAAATAAATTACTGTTGGTTTAAGCCACCCAGTTCATATAATATATAATTTATCACTTTGTCCATTTTTAAGTGTATAATTCAATGGCACTTTCTATGGCAACCTTAGAAAATCAGCACAGCATCCCATGTGGAGTGGTATTAGTATTCTCTAATCTCCATAATTTCCTTCACAAAATTACTGAAGAAGAATCAGGCAGAGGAAAGGACCTGCACTGACTAGGTTGGTTTACAAATACACAGAGGAATGGTAGAAATAAAGTTGTGGAATTATAAGGGTCAGTGAAGGTTGTTTTGTGTTGTCTCTCAATACTACAAGTAGTCTGTCCAGAACATCTCTTCCAGATGATTCCAAGACCTCTGCTACATGTCAGGAAGCTCACTATCCTATGATGTGACATAGTGACAGGAACTTTAAGGTAAACAAATACAGTGTAACTGTGATTAGATTAACACTCCCTGCCTTGCTGTTGCCATAATGTGTGTGCCTTCATAGCTTCAATGAAGTAAAGCCACTTCAAAGAGCGGCAACATTGTGCTTTAATGCTGACAGAATTTTGCCCTGTCTTCCTTAAACCTACATCAATTTTTTTTGCAAGAAAGAAATAGTGGTAATATTATTCAGTGACATAATTTTATTCAGTTATCTCTGCCCAAATCCCTGTGGCATCTGAAGAATAGAGTTAATTTTCCTACTTGTGACCAGCACCCCAGTCAAATTAAATCAAATCAATGGAGACTTATTGAGCACATTTTTATTTAATAAATGTTTTATTAAAGGAAAACACTGATCTAGAAAAGCATGACAGTCATAGTATACAGCTCAGTGAATCTTCCCGAAGTGAGGTATCTGTGTGGCCGGGAAAGAGAAATTTACCAGCATTCCAAAGGACCGTGCAGGAGTGCTTCCAGCCATGCATCGCCCCAGGCTAGCCCTCTCCTCACTTTAAACTCATTAGATTAATTGTTCTGGGTTTTGTGGTTGTTACTGTTATTTTGGTCTTTTCATGTGCATGGTAAAATATACATAATATAGACGTTGCTATCTTATCCATTTTTAAATGTATAATTCAGTGGCATTAAAATTCTGCCTGTTTTTGAAGTTGATATAAATGGAGTCATGCACAGTGGATTGCTCTCTATAGCTTCTTCCATTTAGTACTTATTTCAATCATCTCATGTTTTTGAAAAGAAAGTTAATTAAATTTCTCTTGGGTATTATTTTCCACTGAAGAGCAACACCAGGGAAACTCTAAATGGACAGTGTGAAAGCTGAGCACAGTGGCTCACATCTGTAATCCCAGCCACCCAGAAGACGGAGGCAGTAGGATCCCAGGTTTGAGGCCAAAGACAGCCTGTGCAAATTAGTAAGACTCTACTGAAGATAAAAAGTAGAAAAGGGGGTGGGGGTGGAAGTCAGTGGTAGAGTGCTTACAAAGCATGTGTGAGGCCCTGGGTTCAGCCTGCCAATACCATTAAACACATAAATGAATAAATAAAATAAAACAATAAAGGGGCAGCTCTATGGGTTCAAAGGCCCCGAAGCCATGCATTATGTTCGGTGACTATGATAGGAACATGTACTTTTGGGGCTCTCAGATCACTCCCTTGGTGGCCACCCTCACTCTGCAGAAGGCGGTTCCCTTCCTGAGCATACAAATGTTAAGATATGTCACCACAGAGAGACAAGTTGTGGCTGAATGTTGGGCTGGAGGTTTCAGATCGACCTTCTCTGTCTGGAAAAACAAGATGTAGAAATGCTCTTAATTTAAACCAGAAAAAGGTGAGAAGTGACCCAAGCCTCAAATTCCATCACAGCACCTATTAAACGAATGGTAAGCGCCCCTATAAACCCAAGCTTCTGATTTATGATGTGTGCTGTTCTAAAGGTTACATGACATACAGTGTAATGACCTAAAATAAAACATTTTTATTTAGCTTTATGAGCCTAGTTTCACAAAATACCACATTCTCCTCTGCACCAAAGGTTGCACACATTCTTGGTTATCCTGTTTACAAATCTAGGGCACTCTTGGCCAATCTGCAGAAACTCAGTGGACTTTAGTTTCCCGGAGCCCTCTTGACATCAGTTCTCACCAGGGAGAGGATCCACAGATGTGATCTGCTACTGCTTCTTACACTTTGGTGGACGCCTGTGGATGCTTCAGTGGGGCTGAGAGTGCAGGGTGACATAGTATAATTCTCTGATTCTGAGTCACCTGCTATCCCACCTATATACCCAGCTTCTGCCCTGATTTTAATACCTGAGAGCCTTCTTTAAAGAATGATCCAAAAGCTTCAAGTTAAGAAAACCTTCAAGATGGAAAAATGGTTACCAACCACTGAGATAATAGAGCACTCAGAGAAAGTGAAGGAAAGTAAAATCATAAACTCGTAGAAGGAGATCAACAGAGAATGACATTGTAATGTTTATAAGCATCACGGAATCATGTAGAAAATGGTGGTGTTTTTCCATGACAGCCCATTACAAGATGCTGTCCTCATGCCCTTCTAGGTGAAGCCTTTTCCTGACAGCCAGGGCATCAGTATGGACAAAGGTAATTGTATGGTACTCTTAATTGGGCATCATACCTATTTATCTTCACCATCCGTCACACAGAGGACTTTGCCAAGCATGAGATGCAGACCCTCAATCAAAAGCTGCACTTGAGACTACAGAGGTTTCAGTGAGCAGCTGCCACCGTCGGATCCTATTATGTCTTCAGGAGCTTCCTCCCTGTCTACCAGTGAACTCAAAAGCACCCCCCTTCCCCTCCTGTCTATCACCAGTTGTCAAAGGAGCAAGAAGAGACCTTGGGATTGGTCATGCCCAAGGAAGCCTGGGTTTCATAAGGTGCCACTGATTGCCACACTGACAGATTGCGGGTTTGATATGCAAAGGAGGAAGGGGAAAATGGTGCCCCATGGGACCTCACTGCTCTGCTGCTGCAGACTCAGCCTGCAGGCATGGGGCATCCAAGCCAGGACCTAGCAGGGGCCCCTGTGGAGGGGTGATCAGAAAACAGAGAGCTGAGAGCAGCTGGAGCCCCAAGATGTGCATCTGCTTCTGAAGCCTGAGCAGGAGTCCAAGAGTCAGAGAGCAAGAAAGGATCCCCTTTTGTTTTTCAAAGTTGAAGAAACAGAAGTGTGCTGAGGAAGTTAGATTCTTGCTGTCATGGCCTGATTAGAGACATGGCAAGAAAGATGACTCGAATTGCCCAAATTCAAATCCAGAGCTTAGTCTCACGTACTTGGAGATTCCCAATTCAGAGAAAGCACCTCTTACATGAAGGAATCAGTATCAAATGCCAGCAAGTGACTGGGTCAGGGAAGAGAGGGGGATTACACATTTGGACCATGTATGAATGGATAAGAAACTTGTTAACAGCCGATATGTTGGCCTCAGACAATTCCAGCTCAGGAGAAGTATTGTAGTTTGGGATAGAGGATTGTGGGGGCTTCCATAGGCCATCTAAAGTCATGTGTGAGCCTCATAAAAAATAGTTTGTATATGCATGATTATTCCCTGATAGCAAGCATTCTCTATAATGCCACTGATTTGTAACATGTTGATATGCTAAACATAATTCTTATTCTTAAGAAAGGGAAATTAAAGATGAAGCCATTAAATGGCATTCTTGCCCAGTAAGCCTCCCCTGCAAAAAGCAATTATTAGCCCTTATCCAACAAAGGGGCTAGGATTTAGCTCAGTTGGTAGAGCACAGCTGTTCCATCTCTGAGGTCATGAGTTCTATTCCAAGCACTGCAAAAATGGGAGAAGGATGTGGCAATCCACTCCCAAGGTAATCCCAAAACAATCAGCCATTGAAAATCCCAAAAGAGTCACTATGAGTCGGACATAACTCAAAGGTACCTAACAACAAGAGCAATAGACCTATTGCCTGCAGCCATACCACTGTGGTATCTGATATCCTCAGATCTTGGAAGCTAAGCAGGGTTGGGCCTGGTTAGTACTTGGATGGGAGACCACTTGGGAACACCAAGCACTGTAGGCTTGGAAGAAAGACTGGCAATACAATAACCTCTCCCCCTCAGAAAAAAATCAGCCATAGAAAACCCTATGGAGAGCAGAGAAGCACTGACAACAGTGTTTTGTCTGTTGTATGTAGGGTCACTATGAGTCAGACACCAACTCAATGATACCTAACAACAACAACAACAACAACAGCAGCAGCAACAACGGACATATTCCTCCAAGACAAACTGAAACTGTCCAGGATCTAAAGAAAAAATAAAAAACCTAAACAAATTAATAAATTCATTTTGGCTACTGAATACATCTTTCATCCCCTAATATTTCTCTTTTGAGTAAGTGGTATTTCTAATAAAGCCAGAGAGAGAGAGAGAGAGAGAGAGAGAGACAGAGACAGAGACAGAGACAGAGACAGAGACAGAGACAGACAGAGACAGAGAGAAGAAGAAGAAGAAGAAGAAGAAGAAGAGGAGGAGGAGGAGGAGGAAGAGGAGGAGGAGGAAGAGGAAGAAGAGTAGTGGTGGTGGAGGAGGAGAAGTAGTAGTAGGAGGTGGATGAGGAAGAGGAGAAGGAGGAGAAGGAGGAGGAGGAGGAAGTAGAGGAGGAAGAAGAACAGGAGGGTGGGAAAATAGAACTGTAAGTACACAATAGGATCAACTAGAAAGAATTTTTTTTAATCTGTAATCAGTGACTTCTTTTAACAGAATGATTAGAACCTAATAATAATCCAATTTTAAGATTAGAGATATAAGTGCCTGTAAATAATCAGAATTAAAATGGATGAGATACTTGTCCAATTTATCAAATCCTTTCAATTTACTCATATTTTCATTCTCTTTCTCAATATAGTCTCTCCTAGTTCAGTACACTATCCTCTTTTGCTTCTATGCTACTTTTTTATTTTTTAACATTGCAGTATTAAAGAATGTTATAATGCTAATTTCAAAAGTTATACTATTCCAAATCAATTGCCTTCATTCTTGCTTTCTCTTTTTCATACTTTATTTAGTTAGATTTTACATACTTATAAATGTGAGACTTACTCAATTTTCTAATAATAATTTAGGTAGTTAGACAGGCATTAGCAGGCTAATGGAGGAATAGAGGATTTTAAAATGGCTCCTGCTTTTAGTCACATTGTAGAATAGACATTGGAAGGGCATTATTCTAATGGGCCCCACATCCTAGAGATTAATATCTGTTTGAGTCCTCAGATTATGAACAAAGGCAGACCATTCCAAGGTATCCACCTATGGGCTCATTCCTTTGAAATATACCAAAAAGCCCATTAGTCCATTTTACAAAACAAAGACCCCAGGCTCCATAAACTCTAAACCACAAAAGAATACTAAGCAACAGGAGGCTTTCCCCTTGGTCTGTCCAGGAACAGCAGAGCTTGAGTTTGTACCCAGGGCCAGCCACTTCTTTACTCTGATTCCAGCAAAACTGGAGGGTGGACAGTGATTGCTGTGTGCCCTCCCATCCTGATCTTGGGATTTCTACCTTATCTGCTATCCAAGGTATTTTTCCTTCTAAAACCCTTGATTTAACTTTTCTTCTGTCTCCTCTCTCTCTCTTTCCTCCGTTCACCTGGGGAACATCTTAATCTTAGATTGTTTCACCCAAAGACCCAAGCTTTGCCCCAGGTTTTTTTCAAGGTTTATCTAAGCTTCACCAGATACCTCAGTCTTTCTTCAGTAATTATTCCTTAAGGGCAAACTATTGCTTTACAATAAATCTTGTCTGTATTCTGCTCTATAGCTATGTGTCTCATCTGAATTCTTTCAAGCTGAGGTCACAAGGACTGAGGTATTGCTGCTGGCTTCCCAATCACACTAGTTCCCTGAACTTCCCGGGTAACATGTCCTGAAAATGTATTTACTGTGGAACTTTCCATTGCTCCAGAAGAATTTAAATATCCGCCTTGCTGTGGACTCTGAGGTCAGAGAGGCTGGTTTAACATCTTTACTCTGCTTCTCTCTAGTAGTGTACTCTTAGCATTGCTGTCTAGTAAGTGGGTTGGAAACAATTGCCGCATTTATCATGTAAGGTGGTGGTGAAGATTAAATAAAACTAGCATAAAATACTTATTGCTGTGCCAGGAACTTAGTAATAGTCTAGAGGTAGTACTTAAATTGACTCTAAGTCTCCAGATGATAGTTTGTGGTCTTTAGACAGAATCCAGGCAATTAAATCCTCATAAGACCCAGTCACTGAGTCTGTATTTCCATCTTTCTTTCTGCGTGAACTTGTAATACTGGTTTCCCCTGGCATAGAGTGTGTTTTGATTATGCACATCTGGCCAGCAAGAACCAAATGCCTCCTATTTCACTTAGCACCACACCACATGTAATTACAGGCTTAACACTTCCCTTCTGATTATAATGATGATGACAGTAACAGCACCATTGATAATGGCTAAAAGATGATAAATAATCTGAAATTCAAAACTTGCCCAAAGAGGGGTTCCCTCTCCCAAGCTCTGCGCTGAGCACAATGAAAGTGATCATCTCAATCACAGATGCAATTAAACACTTCCCTGCAGGAAGCTGGCTGTAAAAGATCCCTCAAAGCACAGGAGGGCTGCATTCGGGCATGTTTTATGTCCTCTTCGTGCTGCAGACTATGCTTCAAAACACTAATAGACCATCTAGCAGCCAAGACCCCAAGTGGTGCCCAGGTGGTTAGGAGTCTCTGAGAGCTTTGTCCTTTTTGCTTTAGCGTCTCTTATTCTCTCTCCCCTGCTTCCTCTTCCTTGTAGAATTGAAGCCCAGTTTTGAGCAGGTCACTGGTTTCCCTGGATTTCCAGAGCTTCTTGAACTCCACAACTCTTTGATGTTAGCCCTTTTGTCTTAGGACTACATTTGTCATGAGCCCCTATAAGCTAGTTTGTAATGGTGTCCAAATAGGATGAATTAAAGACATGCTGTGTGAGGAAAAAGACCTGAACCAGACAAGCTGAAAGAACTGGGCATCAATTTCCACAAGTCTCTCGGCACATTCTCTATAGACAGATTTCAGGAATTCCCTGGCTACCCAGGAAAGTGGCTTTTCTATCCCAGATGGCCTCTCTCTACCAATTAGAAAAATTAATTCAAAAGTCAAAAAGATGGAATAGAGTGAGCTCTGTTTCCTTTAGAGGACAACTCTAAAGAATGAGAGGCAGGCACAGTGAAGACCAGCCATGGGAACATGTGGCAGTGAATGATGGGCAAGCAAGTGACACTAGAAAGCTCTTGTTTGCTCAGCAACTCATGTCTGAGCCCTCTAGACAGAACCAGCTCCACAGATCTCCCCTCTGCCTTTGCCAGGCAATTAACTTACAAGCTGAAAGTGGACCAATTAGGATATCAATTGACATATGTATAAAAGGCCACGCAGCTAACTATGGCAAGCTGTATAATGAAAATTAAGAATGCCAAGATTAATGTTTCAGAAAACCAAGCTTCTCAGTGGGAAGTGACTATTATCTATTGACTGATGAACCTACTTGCAGCTCCAACTATTTATGGAATGCTCTAAATACTTCATATTTCCATAGATGCATTTTAAATGGAATGTGAATGTAATACTATCTTTCAAATGGAATAAAATCACATTCCTCATAAGGTCATGATAACAGCTAAGTAGATAATATACATGAATTATTTACTATATCCCCAATATCAAATTGAGTATTTAAGCAATGGTTGCTAATGACATAATAAGTAGAAATCAAATAATATAGTTAGATAAAAAGAATATTATATTACACAAATATAATATTATGCTTAACATTGTTACCTAACAGCCTCATTTTAAAATTAAGTAGGTGGGAAAGTATTTTATTTCACTTTGATGCAACTACCTCTATACATGAAGGACCTAGTAATACAGTGAAATTAACAATTATAAAATTGTTTGTATTGCTAGAGATGTAGAAAAGTCAGCATGAAAGTCAGGGTGTTGTTGGGAGATAGGGCAATGGCATGTGTAAGGCCTGGGGTTTCATCCCAAGCATGAAACACACAGAAAGAAACAAAAGAAAGAAAGAAAAAAAGAAGGAAAGAAAGAAGGAAAGAAAGATGGACAGGAGAGAAAAGGAAGGAAGGGGAGGGAAGGGAAGGGAATGGAGAAAGGAAGAAAGAAAGGAGGGAAGGAAGGAAGAAAGCAAGCTCAACATTTGATAGCGGCCAGGCATGGTGGCGCATGCCTGTAATCCCAGCAGCTCGGGAGGCGGAGGCAGGAGGATCACAAGTTCGAGACCAGAGGCAGTCTGCGTAACTTAGTGAGACCCTGTCTCAAAAAGTAAAAAAAATGGGCTGAGGTGCAGCTCAGTGGTCCAGCACTTGCAGAGCATGCAGGCGCAAGGCCCTGGGTTCAACCCCCAGTAACGCAAAAAAAAAAAAAAACATTTGATAGCAAAGCAGATATTTTAAAAATGGCAGCAGGTGAAACTCATCCCATGCGTTTGCTACAAGAGACCCCAAGGTGGCATCTTTCTCTTCCTCTTGCCTGTTTTCTGGATCCAAGGACAAAGTGAGAGCACTGTGGGAGAGGGACACCTCCCTGCTCCCCTAAATGAAAGTGGTGAAGCCAAAGGTGCCAAGATACTAGGAGCCACACAATTCTTTCCCAACATCTAAGTCTGTGGTCAACTTAGAGTCTGAGATGATGCCAATGACTTAGCAAGTCAAGACTACACTTCAAAAACTAGAAGTCAAATCATGACAAATGTGTCATAAATTCATTGCTAAATCTCTCATCACTCAACAAAAATTTGTTGAGATTCTTCTATGCGTCAAGCAATGTTCTCAGACTTAAGTGTACAGCAATGAGAAAGACAGATCTTACATTTGGCATCTGTCATATTTCTCATAGTCTAAAGAGAATAGACAAAACATGTGAATGTGGTTATAGTATAACCATAACTGCTATGGAAAAGCAATAAAAGTCTTAGTATAATAACTGGAGCTAGATGAGGGTGTCTACCTTAGGTAGAATGGTTTTCCATTAGGAATATGACCAAGTCCTTGGCTTTCACATGCTCACTGGAAGAATAAATTGATTCTGCTGGATGCCAAAAATCATCTAATCAATCACATAAAATCTCCCAGAGACCAGTCTCTTGCCTCCATAATTATTAATTCCTAATCAACGTTCTCTCTCCTTCTTTTGCCCTAGTTATAGATGTCAGGGGTAGAACAGGGAAAGGATTTGTGGGAGTGCAATTGTATTTGTACAATCAGTAGCCTCTTCTAAAAACAACAACAACAAAAACCTTTTATGGGATTTATATCTTTAAATAACTACCACTTCTTTCATGTGATAAACAAAATTCTTGCTTATTGTACAAAATTTTAAAAATAAAGTTAAATGGAAGGATGAAAATCTCAATCTCAACCACAATTCCAAGACCCAGGACAAACACAAGTAACATTTTGGTATTTCGTGGAGGTTCTGAATCTCTCTCTCTCTCTGTCACACTGAATATTCTGCCTTTTATTCTACATTTTCCATTTTCAACATTTCACCCTGAGTATATTTTCATGTTTTTGATGGCATTTTAATGGCTGGAGAATATTCTTTCATGATGATACTATAATCAGCCATTTCCACCTGGAGGCAATGTAGGCTATTTCCAATATTACATTTTTAAAAGGCAATTGCAATCAGTATCTTTGTAAATATATTTTTGTCCATATCTTTAATTATTCCATAAAATAAATTCCAAAGAGAAATATTGGATCAAGGGAAAGGATAGTAAACATTTCCAAGGCCTTTTAAAAAAATACCTTATTGATTTCTATAAACTTGGGTAGTTGACAATTCCACCAGTCTGAGAATGCCTATTTCACCATAATCTCAAGAGAACAATGGCATTATTCCTTTTTAATTCTGTTATTCCAATAGTAAAAAAACCAATCTATCTCACTGCTATTAAAAGTCTTATTCATTTACTTATTCATTGAATTGAAAGTGTTTCTTTTTATATATCACCCATTTGTATGGTTTCTTTCCTCTGAATAGTTGAATTCACATAATTTGCCTGTTTTTCGAACAGATTTGAAATCTAATTTTTAATTCACTTTATAATAATTTTGCTAGACAAGGATCCTTTCAGTTACTTAATGGCAGTGTTAATCTTTGAAACATATTTAACTGAGAGGAGATTTTAAAGTAGAGTTACTATAGCATACATTCTGTAAAAACATCTGGTGTTGGGAAATTCAAAGACAGCAGTCCATTCTCATCACCGGAATTACATTAAAGGCATTAATGGATGTGCCTGTGTCTAGCACACAATGCCAGCACACACAGGTCAGGTCCTTTTCAGTTGGCTCCTGGAAATCTCACTACTGATGGCATGGATTCTTGGCCTTTGTGCATTTTACAGATTTGGAAACATGCCTCTGGAACATACCTTTGCTTTGACCTTTTCACTCTTTCTACACTACTCTGTTATCTTAATTCATTCTAACTTTAATTTCAGGAGTGCTGGGGATCAAATCCCAGGCCTGGAGCATACTAGGCCAGCAGTGTACCACTGAGCTACATCCCCAGCAACCCATTCTACTTTTTAATGTTACTTTTGATAAACTTTGAAAAAGATTGCAATCCAGAATTAAAATGTAGGCCTTTCTGGACAAAAATAGTACAATGTATCAGAACATGGGCTTGGAATTGAATAGATATCAAATAAAGGTTGTGTCATTTGCTAGCATGTTAACAGGCCCAGAATATAGGACTTTGGAGTGTTGTTGTTGTTGGTGCCTCAAGTCATATCCTACTGATAGCGACCCTATGCACAACAGAAAGAAACACTATCCCACACTGTGCCACACACAATCTTTTTATGTTTGAGCTATTGTTGTAGCCACTATGTATCTTCTCATTTTGAGTCCTCACACATCAGCAAAAGGAGGTCCCAGGGACTTTATTCCATTCCCATCATTGAGGTCAACTCTACTCTGAGGAAGCAACTCTTTCCTAGTCATCTCTTTCAATGCTTTCTAGCCTTCTTGTTGTTAAGTGCTGATGAATCAGGTCCATTTCAATGATTGATTTTTTTTTTTTTTGACATTGCTTCAGGAGTGGATTGCTATGTCCTTCTGTTTTTGCTGGGTATTGAACCTGGGTCCTCAGAGACTGCAGAGCAGCACTCTACCAACTGAGCTAAACCCCAGTCCTCCTTCTAGCCTACGGGGCTCATTTTCTGGCACTCTGTTTGACAGTGCTCCTCTACTATTCATAGGCTTTACAATGGCTAATTGTTTTGGGAATGAGTTGCCGGGTCCTTCTCCCTTATCTGTCTTAGGAAGTTCAGCTGAAACTGGTCTATACTGGGTGGTATCTAAGATACTAGTGATATAGCTTTCAGCATCGCAACAAGAAGCAAGCCCCCACAGCCCAAGCTGACAGACACATGAGGGGAATTTGGAGTAGTCATTTAAAATCTCTAAAGCTGTGCTTTCTCACCTGTAAAATGGAGATAAGTACAGATATCTTGCAACCCAGGTGCCCATGTGCAACAATGACAATAACGGCAACAACAACAACAACAAAGTATCTTGTAGAAGTTTTTGTGGAAAGGTAGGAGTGGAGAAAGAGAATGAAAAGAGAGAAGATTGCCAGAAACAAACTGTACACAAAACCGATCTAACTTATGTGCACTAGTTTGGCACTTAGCTTCCTAAGATATAAGGACCAGTGGACAAGGGCATAGGTACAAAGCTACACAGATTTTGATTCTGCCTAGAAGGATTCCCAGGCAATGGTTCTTCACACAACAAACCCAGGATCCTTTTTGTTTCAAAGGTTCCAATGCTGATCTTGTCAGATCTCAGAAGCTAAGCAGGGGCAGGCCTGGTTAGTACTTGGATAGGAAACCCTCCGGGAACACCAGATACAATCAGCCATTGAAAACCTTATGAATACCAGAGAAGCACTGACAATAGTGTTTCATCTGTTGTACTATACAGCGTTGCTATGAGTCTGACACCAACTTAACAGCACCTAACAACAGCAAACCAAATTTGCTTTTGATCTCTCTCTCTCTCTCTCTCTCTCTCTCTCTCTCTCTCTCTCTCTCCCTTTCTTTCTCATATTTCTCTTTCTTCTTAGCTTTTAAATTTATTTTTAGAGAATGACTGGTTGAGTCAATGAACATTGTCTTGACCTTCTGAATGCTGAGCTACCCTTAGAATCTGAGGCAGTGACCATGACCTTGTGGGTGAGAGGCTACTCAAGACTGAGATTCAGAACATTTCAAAGGAAGCCATTGCAGTATCTCTTTGTTGACTCCCTCCCTCTGTCCTGCAAGTTTTCTGGGCAAATGAGCTTTGATATACTTAGACTTTGGCCTCTGTCATCAGATTTGACTCTGTCTACCAGTGTGTGGTGGGCTGGGATTTAGCTCAGTTGGTAGAGCACTGAGCTGCAGTCTCTGAGGCCCCGAGTTCAATTCCCAGCACCACAAAAATGGGAGAAGGGCCTGGCAATCCACTCCCAAGGCAATCCCGAAGCACTCAGCCATTGAAAACCCTATGAGGGTCGCTATGAGTCGAATACTGACTCGATAGCACCTAACAACAACAACAACAACAACCAGTGTGTGGATATCAGGGTTTTTCAAATATCACTTAAATTTTTCTCCTACATTTCAATTGAAAAATAAAAATTATATGTAGCTATAGTGTACCACATAATATTTAGATATATGTACACATTGTGAAATGGTTAAATCAAGTTAACTGACATATGACTTAACTCATCTAGTTATCACTTTCTGGTGAGAACACTTAAAACTTACTCTTCACAATTCAAGCACATAATACATTGCTATTAACTGTAGTGACTATGTTATACAATAGATCTCTTGAATTTATTCCTCCTAACTGATATTTTATATCTTTTGACTAACATCTACTCAATCCACTCCCTTTCCCCAGCCTCTGGTAACCAACATTATACTCTCTGCTTCTATGAGTTCATATATTTTAGATTCCACATATAAATGAGATCATGCAATATTTGTTTATCTGTGCTTGATTTATTTAACTTAGCATAATATCCTCCTCATTAATCCACATTGGCACAAATTACAAGATCTCCTTCTTTTGAAAGGCTTAATTGCATGTCTATGTGCAGATGTATTACATTTTCTTCATCCAGTCATCCATTGATGGACACTAGGTTGATTGTATACCCTGGGCTATTGTGAATAATGTTGCCATGAACATAGGCATGAAGCTACAAGGTATAATAAAAAATTACAATGAACATTAAAAAAGTATTACAGCAAAAGTCATGTGTTATTAATTCCGATCCCAATACTCCCAGGATTTGAACACACTTGTCCCACCATTCTTGTCACTTCCTGAAGCAGTTTTGGAAGTCCTTTTTCACGAGTGTTCTTAGTTTTATCCTCCAACATGGCAAAGCTCCATGTCATACATTGCTTCTGGTAGGGGAATTTCTGTCAAAGAAAACATTATAATGTGTCCTCATCCACCTCACCAAATCCCACAGTGCACCTTCTGGCTCTACCCCAAAGTCAAAATGACCATGAAAGGTAAATGTTTTGAATCAATTCAAGACATCGAGTCAGCCACAACAGCACAACTAAAGAAGCCCATAAAAGACGACTTCCAGAACTGCTTCAGAAAGTGGCGAAAATGAGGGGATAAGTGTGTTGGAAGACAGAGTATTAATTTGCGGGGGGGGAGGGGGAGTTAATGCCAATGTGTCTTCTACAGTAATGATTTTTTAATTTAGATATTCATTATGTTTTTATACCATACCTTATATTTCTTTGATACACTGATTTCCTTTCCCAGGAGTATGATTGCTGAACCATATGGTAGATATACTTTTGATTTTTTGAGGAATCTCTATGCTGTCTTATATAAGGTCTATACAAGGTTTTTCAAATACCTTGAAGCTACAAACATTTACCTGTAAAGGGGCATGAGATAATTTTGATAGTTCAAAAGTAACTTAGAGAGGTAAAATGAAAAAGAAGCCCACATCGTACATATCTTACTGGATATCACTTACCTAGAAATAGTCAAAGCTAGGACAAAGTATATGATTTTTATTATCCGAGCAATGAATATTAAACAACTATGCAGTAATAATTTAAAAATTGTATAGGTAGTATGTTTAACATTAAACTGAGTAGCAATGAGAAAAAGTTAGCATAATGGTTTCTTTCTCTCTGTATCTTTGTTGTTAATTTCCTGAGTCACACTGAAATAAATTCCTACTTCTCCCATACCCAGTTTACTGAAGGGGGTGGCTTTCTGTCTTTTAGGCTTTTTGAATATGTAGTTCATGTGGCCTAGAGAGTCCTTCACTCTGGCAGTTTCCCTCTCCCTCGCTTTACATTATTTCTCTCCTGGTAAACTCGGCTTCTCATTTAAACCTCAGCTTAGACCATACCCCTCTCTAAGACCTTATCTGATTGCCTCCCCTCTCTCCAAGCTTAGAAAGATGTGCCTATTTAAGACACTTATAATAATTTTCTGACCCTGTCTCAGCGTTTATTTATAGTGAGGAAAGCAGTGGATTGTGAGCTCCTTAAATGCAGTGCCTACCACTTCCCACTCCCTCTCAGTGCATAGTACAGTACCCGGTACAATGTTTGGAAGTAATGGATAGAGAAGGGATTAGTAAATAAATAAATAGATGTAGAAAAGTTCAAAGCATTTTCAGGCAATGACAGAACTGAGCTGGTAGCATCCTGAATTCTTCTTGGTAACAAATGCTCTATGCTGAGGTAAAGAAGACTGAAAAGTGGTGATAGAAGAGAAATGAACAGGATTCAGAAATAGCCTCCTAGGAGCTTACAATGCCAAAAGAAACAATGTTCACAAATAGTTACCAAAAATAACAGAAAATTAATTACACTGGAAAATTTTTCAAAACAAATTCTAAAGTATTATCATCAAATTCTAGTTTTTCATCCTAAGTATAATTTCTCAAGCATTGCCTATGGGATTCCTCTTGTGAGGAAAAATAGATAACAATCATCAACCCATGAATGTCTTCTCTAGGTACTGCTAAGACTGGTCCAGAGAATATGAATGTGCTGCACCATTGACCCCAATCTTTGTTACAGAATTCAAAGTTCTAATAAGGTTTAGTACAGAGATGGAATTATTTCCACTTTGGGATTTTATTATAATTGTTTAGATGTCAACCTCATTTATAACCTCTATATATTTCTAATTGATGCAGAAACTCATCAACAGTGGCAATCAGAGGAATTTCCATCACGGTATAATTAATATAGCTCTGTAATATTTTCAGTATCCTAAAATTTAGCAGCCTGCAGTTGTAGCCCTGTGGCATCTGATCCCATCGGATCCATCTCAGAAGTTAAGCAGGGTCAGGCCTGGTTAGTACTTGGAGGGGAGAATGCTTGGGAACACCAGGTGCTGTAGGCTTGGGAGACAGACCAGGCAACCCCATCCCAAAAACCAACGTGCCATGGAAAACCCTATGAACAGCATTGAATTACTGACAATAGTGTTTCGCCTATTGTACATAGGGTCACTATGAGTCGGATACCAACTTGATGGCACCTAACAACAACAACAACAACAACAACAACAACAAAATTTAGCAGTCAGCTCATGGGTTCTCTAACCATAGGTTGCCCAGTGGCCCTAAGTCCTTCATTATGATACATTTGAACATCAAGTCTGATGTACAAATAAAATGTCTGATATGTACATGAAGATTAAACTTCAGGTTCTAGATGTCAAATTGTATGGTAGGTCTATAATAAATTAATTATAAATTATCATTCCACAAATTTTTTGAGTGCTTTCTATGTGGCATAAGCAGGACACTCAGCTCAATGATCTGTACATAAATATACAGCTCAATATTATAAAAACTGGACCAAGATTGTCATTTTTTAGAGGTCTAGCTTAGCTCTTTTCAGTAGACACATCCTAGAGGGACCTAGTGCTTCCCAGGCCCAATTTTTCTCTTTCAAACCAATTATCTCTTTGAAAACATTTGACAGCAACATTTGACACAAATCCCATCCTTTCTGTGAAGACTGCAAACATGTACCTCCACTGTACTGTTCTGTCTGGCAATGGAAAAATAGTACAATAGGAAGCATTGTTATAAAAGTTGCAACACTTCTTTCTACCCATACTGGCTTCCTTTCAAACACACCATCCCATGTACCATATTGAAGAAGCATCAGAATTCATAACGCTCCTAGAACTATGTAGCTTCCCTTCTTTCTTTTCCCAGAAATTCATTTTTTGGTTCCCTCCACCTTTAATGAACCAATCTGAAACCCAGTAATCCTCAAGGGTCAAAAATTATATTAAGATAGCTGTCTTCATCTGAGCAACTGATAATAATTGTCCAGCACTATCCCTAAGAGAGGGGTAGATATAAAATGTGCTCAGAAAACAATGAGACAAGTATGTATGTATGGGGTGTATGAAAACCGCCCTTGTTAGCTTTAGAGTCAGTTTGGAGGGCATAATTCCTTAAGGGGCTCCTACAAAATAATGCCAGAGACACATCTGTGGACACAATGCCCAGGATAATTTCACCAACTGGGAACCAAGGGCCCCAAAGCTTCATATTAAGATGCATGAAGAGTGCCAGAGGCATGACTAGTCATAAATCAGGGCTGGAATATGAATGGCCAGGCTGCACCCTATCCTCCAGCTCAAAGAAAAGACATGAGAAAGGCTAAGTGGAAAAGATTGAAAACAAATCCTAAAAGTCTCCTACACCACTAGATAGAAAGTTTGAAAAGGTGTCAGTGAAACTAAGATGTCATGTTCCCTGGGACATTCTGAATCCAGAGAGTAAGAAGGAACTTTTAATGTGTGACAAAAGAAAGAGAGGGCAGCCTGTCTGATGCTACCATAATGCTGCTGATGGCTGATGGCTAGCATGCAGTTTGCATATAGAGTGGCCATGCCATTTATTCTATTGGCAGTGCGGGAGTAAGTACCATAGTGCCTCAGATAAAGCTCACACTCTTAAGTGGAAGTCTTCTATCACTGTCTTTATTCAATAAAATTTGAACTTACAGGGTAAGAGGAACACATATCTCATAAATGTTAAACATAACTGGAAAGTCTTTATATATTCTTGTTTAAAAATGCTGTCTATAGAAAAATTATTGCAGTAGCTTTTGAAAGCCTCAAATATTTATTTATTAAGACTGGATCCCAATTTGTAAATAAATGAATTTGTAAATAAATGAATTACCCACTGTCACCATCTTCTTCTCTTAAACAAATAGGCTATCCATGTTGTAAGGGCACAGAGCAAATAATAATCTGAGCCATGTGGAAATAAAATATTTTCCATCAGTGTTAGATGACAAATAATTATTATGAATCTCATCACGTACTAGGGTTGAGAGTTTTAAGCATATGCTAACAGATTTGTAATGATAGCACATTACATTTATAAAGTTCTTTCATGAACTACTTTAGTACTATTTTTATAGAACCAGAGAATGTTAGCATTATAAAGGAAACCATAAGTGATAAGAAAATTAACCAATTCTATATAACTACTTAGTCTTAGATACAGCATAAGAATATAGACCTAACCACTTCCCATACAGTTCCTTGATGACAAGTTTATGTTGGGAGTTGGGAAATGGAAAAAGAAATCAGATCCCTGGATCGAGCCTCACATAGGGCCCTGTGTGGTCAGTCACTTTCCCTTTCTGCCCACAATCAAAGCATGAGAAACAGTCAGTGATACTTTTCTTTATTTATTTATCTGTCTTCTTCCACTTGACTTTGTCTTTGTTTTACTTTAAGGCAATGGTCATATCATTTAAGCATATTTTCCAAAAAGGAGGTTCCACAACAATTTTAAAATAACATATTGGCCTGACATGACAAAAAAGATATTACAGGAAACAGTGTGATATCAAAAGGCAAAAGCCCATAGATCTACCTGAAATTTCCAAACCCACCTCTATCATCCAATCATTTATCTTCCTTTATGTTCAAACCTGGCTATGCTTTGAAAGGTTTAAGTCAAACTTCAAGAATGAAAAGTCAAAAAAGGAAAAGGTAATTCTTATGCATGAAATAAAAATGGCATGGACAATGTTGTAAATGTCATGAAGATGGTCTAGATGATGAAGTCTGTAATCAGAGAACCAAATTTGAAAAAAATAAAAGAAAGATCATTGATGATGTTTGCTAGGACAGATTCAGTGGAATGATGGAGATACACCAATATAGGGCATGAGAAATGGCAGAATTTTCTATCCAAGAAAGAAAGCAGCAAGTCTGGAGAGGGCGCCATAAACAAAAGAGAGGCTGGGGCCAAGAAATTTTTGTTTTGTTTTGCTTTTAATTGAGAATGACATATGTTCAGTCTATGGGAAAGGAACCTATAGAGAATGAAACATGAGAAATCTATTATTTTATTTTTATTTTTTCTGGTACTTGAGGCATTGAACCCAGGGCCTTACACATAGTTTGCAAGTACAAGAGCTGCACCCTCATCCCCCTTTTTAAATTTTTTATCTTCAAAAGAGTTTTGCTAAGTTATGTAAGCTGCATCTAGCCTCAAGCTTGTAATCCTCATGCCTCTGCCTCCTGAGTCACTGGGATTATACACATGTGCCACCCTATCCAGCTTCAGATATTAGACATTTGGCTGAATAAAAAATTGGAATAATTGATGGAATACTGCAGAGAAGAAGAGAAGATCATGGTGAGAGTGATTAGCCTTAAATTACAGGAACAAGAACTCTTCCTATGATCCTGGAGAAAAGGTATTTAAGGTGGGGATAGTGTACAGTGCTGTCTAACCATGGTAGTTTACCACTGAGAAACTCAGTTTCCTCAAAATATAGGTAGTAAAGTAATTTGAAGTTTTCTAACAGCTGTTATGAAGTGTTGTTGTTGTTGTTGTTGATGATGATGATGATGTTAGGTGCCGTCAAGTCGGTATCTGACTCATAGCGACCCTGCATACAACAGGGAAAGCACTATTGTCAGTGCTTCTCTGCTGTTCATAGGGTTTTCAATGGCTGATTGATTTTTGGGAGTGGGTTGCCAGGTCCTTCTCCCTGTTATGAAGTGGGAGCAGAAAATGCCCAATGTCACATAAATGCATATTCTAATATCAAGGAGGCCCAGAGAGGATGGGAAGAATAAATTTGTAGTAGGAAAAGTCCAGATAAACATGTAGATTTCTACTTGTGTAGGATATAGACCGAGAACACAGATGATTGGGTGCAAAAATTTTAAGATGGGGACAAAAAATGAGCCCAATGTGTCATAACAAGCCTAGACTGAATGGAAAGGAAATTATACCAAATCTTTTTAGAAATTACAGGAGTCCAGTACTTGCTTGTTGTTGTTGTTGTTGTTGTTGTTAGGTGCCGGTGAGTCGGTATCTGACTCATAGACTCTCTGTACAAGGGGGACACACTCTTGTCAGTGCTTCTGCTGTTCATAGGGTTTTCAATGGCAGATTGATTTTTGGGAGGGGGTTGCCAGGTCCTTCTCCCAAGCCTACAACTTCTAGTGTTCCCAGGCGGTCTCCCATCCAGGTACTAACCAGGCCCAACCCTGCTTAGCTTCCGAGATCTGACGGGATTGGATGCCACAGGGCTATGGCTGCAGGCAAGATAAGTCCTTATCAGAAGTCATCTATGTTACTTAGCTAGAAAATCTCCCCAACTATATTAGTCATTGATCAGAAGCTATCATAGATACAAACTACTGTGACCAATGAAATTTACCATGACAATATGTTTGTTATGCAGAGCTCTGTGCTGTTTCAATTATTAATTCCCATGGGAGAGCAATACATAATTGTGTTACTTGCAATGCGAGTCAATCACTATCATGTATTACTGGCAGCAATAATGTCTGGGCTTTAAGGTACACACTTGCAATTACAATTATTCTCTGCCCTGGTAATTCCTAATTGCTTTCATTTTCAAAATAGTTGAGTCTGTAAAAGCAGATTCTTAAAGTTGCCACAGAAGGAATTTGTCTATATCCTAATATACTTTATCTACTTCTGGGTGATAGCACATAAGACACTGAACAAATATCCACTGAGTATAAGTGGTAACTGATATGTAGAACAGACATAAGCAATTTATAGTCTTATTCAGGGACAAAATATACCTATGAAACTATCGGCTCAGCCCTTACCTCTAACATGAACTTTGGTATGATAGAAACAATACAGAAGACATTCATGTGAAGAGGACCTTGGGAAACTGCCAGAAGACAGTATAGAAATGAAACTTTAATTGGATGTAGAATGACAAGAATGATTTGCCTTGGAGGCCAAAGAATATTCAGTGGGGCTGGGGTGTGTGTGTGTGTGTGTGTGTGTGTGTGTGTGTGTGTGTTGTGGGGGGGGCAGTGGGAGGGTGTTTGTTGAGATCCTCCAAACTGGTAACTTACAAGACATTCATTATATTTGATGATGTATACTTCTTTTGTCTGCAGCGGTAGCACTGTGGTGTCCGATCCTGTCAGATCTCAGAAGCCAAGCAGGTTAGGGCCTGGTTAGTCCTTGGATGGTAGACTGCTTGGGAACACCAGGTACTGTAGGCTTGGGAGACAGACCCGGCAACGCACTCCCAAAAATCAATCCGCCATTGAAAACCCTATCAACAGCAGAGAAGCACTGACAATAGTGTTTTGCCTGTTGTACTTAGTGTTGCTATGACTCGGATACTGACTCGACAGCACCTAACAACAACAACATACTCCTTTTATACAAATAGATCACTTTGAAAGGAAGCCTGGAGAATATATTGCTCTACTCTTAACTGACATGTGAGGAAACTCCTCCGTCTCACAGATCTATCTGAAATGATGCAGTCACTTCAAGGACAGAATGAATATAACTCTGGGTATATACAAAAAGCCCTTAGGTTGCACATGGTTAAATGGCTGAACTGTATGGAACGGGAAAGATACTTCAATAAAACTGTTGCCAAGTTAGGGAGTGAAAGACAGAATTGGGGATATGGGAATAGAATTCATGTCTGGTGACTTCCAATTCAGAGAAAAAAAAAAAGCCATAATATCTTAACTTCCCCAATAGAACCATGACACAAAGTAACAAAAGTTAAAACATAGGGGCTTCCTATTGCCCTAGACCTCAGTATGTCCATTTTTCTGGTTCCCCAGACTCCGTCAATTGTAGCTATCATCACCATGGACTTTGATTCTGAGCACAGGATTTGGGGAATTTGCCAATAAAAAGGCTACGTCTCATTAGTCATTTCACCTGAACCACTGATTAGCAGATTCTCGAATAATGGAAACATCTGGAGTTGAGGAAGATACACTTTAAATGTCTTCCTCCTAAAGTCCCTTACATAATTATAGTGACTGACTTGTCATCTTGCTGCCAGCACAGTCAAGCCTTGGGTTGGGACAGAAGGTGGTCCAGTCTTGTTTTGCTGTCTCAGGGAAAAGTGCTGACCAAACTCTCAGGTGCCAGCCAATAACACATGGCCATTTGAGATAATCAAGCTTGATGTCCCACGGGAGGCCATCTTTAGCCTGATGATCATACAAGTTAGTTAATGGGCAGGGACTGAAGGGGTGGTCCCAGTCAGTTTGTTCTCTAAGAGATCTGAGGCTGGCAATTATAAAGTTAGTCTAGAAATCTCATGAGGATATAGCTCAGTGGTAGAGCACTTGCACAGCAAGCTCAAGGTCCCACATTCAATTTCTATTACTGCAAAAATATATATAAAATAATGATAATAATAATCTCACACCCTGTTCTTCCCACTACCTCACCAGATTTTGAAATTGTTTTTCCTAAGCTGATACACTGGAAGATTTTACACATAGTGTGTTATAATTCTGTAAAATCACTTCAATTTTGAACTTAATCCTTGTGGGAAAAACCCACATCTTCACTCAGCTATTTATTCATGTAACTAACTTCAGAAGACTTGATCAGATCCTAAATATGGTAATAACATTCTATTTCCTATGCCTTGGAAAGTTCCCTTTTTCTGGAAAGTGACCCTTTAAGACTTTTATCCTTCATATAGTTGACATTCTTTGAAGAATCACAAAGAACAATGCAGAACAATAGGGAGCAAGAGTTACCACTGAGAGTGGTAAATAGGAGTGATTCTGTAGACCATCCTCTGATAATCAAAGTAAGCTGAAAAATGTGGGATTCTTATTTAAGCTGGAAAAAAATGAGGAAAAAGAGGAGGAGAAGGAAAAAGGGTAGGAGGAAGTGGAGGGAAAGGGAGAAACTTCATCATTTCTCCTCCCTTAAAATCAATCAGGTATTATTTTTTGCAATAGGTCAGCTCTGAAGCACATATATTCTTTAATGAGGCAGAATTAAACTCATACTCTTTCCCAAGTTAAAAGAGGAAGGAGAATCACAACAGATAATTTCTAGGAAGATCAACATTTCTGAATCAAGTAAAACTGCTATATTTTTTGTTTATTTTTGTTTTGTTTTATTTTTTTCTTTTTGAACACGGAGAATGCTCAGGTTTGATTAAAGTTGTCCATGGACTGATGGTACTCAGGGATATCTCCTTCCCTTCAGCTAATACTGGCCCTTATTTGTAAATTTCTGTTTAATGCCATAAGGGATTTCATTGATCTAAAGGAATTGTTTCTTGGCAGTAGAAGTGATAGACTACAAGACACCCAATTCACCATGGGACTTCTTATACTTGATTAGTGGTACCTACATCTTGATTTACCCCAAATTTAGATTTACTTTCACATTGTTGAGTAAGATTCATGACCTTATTGGAAGAGTGTAAAATCAAATTAAAACACAAAACCAAGAGCAGATGATACCCTTTAGTGATAATGGAGAAAAATATAGGAAAATATAAGAAGGTGCCTGTAAAACCCAAAATAGATTCTCAATCATACTTCCAGAAATGTCTTCCAGAAGGCTTCAACAGCTGTTCTTCAATGGAATTTCTGGGATGAAATGATTACATTTCATATTCAATTTTATGTTTAGAACTATGGCATATGCAATTTCTCTATTTCACAATGCAGTTATATATCTAAATATTTTATGTCACCAAACTCAAAGTACTTATTCTAGACATTGAATGAATCTATTTGCAGCATGAAGTTACTTTTGGATGAATACTTCAAACCCCAAATGCTATTTCATGATAAATGAATACCCAAAAGTATGTTTACATATATGATTTAAAATAATTACAATAATTGAATGAATATGATCTTCAAAGTGTGAAATATCTTTAAAGTTATATGCATATATTTAATATGGGACCAAAGGGTGAGATCATGTAGAGCTATGAAGCCTTTTTGTTCCACTGGTTAAACAATTCCTTAGTAATTACAAGCCATGTCTTTTCCTTTATTTCTCTTCATCCCAAAACTGGGCTATCAGGGCTCAAGCATAATAAGGCATCTGGAAGAACTCACTAGAACTAAATGGAATTCATAATAGACAGCTCCAAATACCAAGTCTAAGGTAAAATAGAAAGACCTAACTCGCTTCCTTTCCAAGTAAAATAGCATCAGTCTCTGCATTCTGAAGTTACACAGGCAGTTAGGTTGAACACTCCACAAACCTTTGCTGAGAACTCTGTGCTTGGTAGGGAATGAGGCTCTATCTTGTCTCTTGAGGAAAGGAGACAGATAGCACTAGAGAAGATGATGTAGAAAAAAATTCATTACAGTAGAAAAAATTAGTCAAACCTTCATGAATGACAAGACATTTAGCCTAGGTCTTGAAATAAAAGTAGTATTTTGGGAGATAAGATCAGGTACAATGCCAACATAAAGTTATAAAGGCTTAAAAACAAAGGCTGCATTAGAGTAAAGGAAATTACATGGGACTAATAGAATCTACAAACACTGATTCATGGGCTCACTGCATCAGAAATCCATGGGGAATTGTTTGAAAAGTTAGATTTTTTAACCTTAAATTATATACAAGTAAGATAGGGCCAGGGATCTGCTAAAGAGTCAGGTTTGGGAGTTCCCCAAATATGGGAAAAGGGATAGGTAGGTGAGGTAATATTAAAAGGGAAGTTTGTACCAGTTTATAAATATTCTTAGAAGTCTAAGGGATTTATATCCTATATTCTATAGATGTAACTTATATCCTATAGATGTAATAGAGACTCTTGATAACTCTATTTCAATGAAATTTTAACTGTAGTAAAAAAACATTTGGTAAAGTCAGAATATTCTTCTAAGATGCTTATCATTAAGAAAATTTAAATGACAATTTGTGAACTTAGGAATGAAAACTCCTAAAATGCAACAAATACCAAGATACACATGCAAACATAAAATCAAAAAGCTTAATATATTACCAGTAGTTATATGACTATTCCAATAATAATAGACATTTGTCTGAAGTTATATGGTTATTATGGAAGTACAGGATGGATTGTCTCAGAATAGGACTGTAAGAGTATTTTTCTCTTTGTCACCAATGTGAGCATATCAAAACCCTCTGTGCTGCACTTTTCCTTCCAGATGAGAGGACCACAAAAATGCCTGATGAGTATTAAATGACCCAGTAAGCATCAGATGAAAACCAAGGCAAAAACTGTCAAAATGTTACAGTACAGTATATAAAACCTAGAATTACATGAAGAGGCAGGAGTTTAGCTCAGTTGGTAGAATGCTTGTTCTGCATGCTCTGAGGCCCTGGATTCAATCCCCAGCACCACAAAAATGGGAGAAGAACATGGCAGTCCACTCCCAGAACAATTCCAAAACAAACAGTCACTGAAAACTCTATGAATAGCAGAGAGGCACTGACATAGTGCAGGGCATGGCACAGTGTTGTGGAGTGTTTCTTTCTGTTGTACATAGGGTCTCTATGAGTCAGACCCTACCCAAAAGCACCTAATAACAACAAATTACATGGAGAGACATACACAGCCAAGCATTTCCAGGGAATTCTTTCTGATTCTTGAGTCATTATGAGGAAGTAATTCCATTTTTCAGTCCCATTTCAAATATAATTTTTAAATGTGTAAATGGTACAAGAGCCTTCCCAGGACCAGTTGTTTTGCCAGAATTGTGACTCCAGAAGTACCTTACAGTTGATTCTCCCTGTGCCATGGCCACAAAGATGAAGGCAGATATACAGAGAATAGAGCTGGGTGGCTAGAATTGAGAATCTAAGTTACAATAAGAACACATGCCTATGTCCATCATTCGCTGGAAAAGAACCTTTCTTAAAAACCTATTTATTCCAAATCCATACAAGTTCAAAATATCCCCTATTTACCAACCTTCCACTAAGGCTCCACTGAATCTCACCTATAGCAACAACTACATTTTTATCCCCTGCTGCTTTGGTACTCCCAAGAATAAAGCTGCCAGTGACTTGTATGTTGCTGATAAATGAACATAATCATAAGTCAAGTTCAGTAAACTACTTCATTAAAACTATCTTCCATCTGGGCATGATGACACACACCTCTAATCCCAGAAACTTGAGAGTCAGCTGCAGGAGGACTGCAAGGTCAAGGCTAGAGTCAGCATACATAAGTTGGAAAGACTATGTCTCCAAATAATAAAAATGTAAAAATGGGTAGATCAGAGGTAGAGCACCTGCAAAATATGTGTGAGGCCCTGAGTTGCCCCTAAGTAACATAAGAAAGAAGAAAGAAAGAAAGAAAGAAAGAAAGAAAGAAAGAAAGAAAGAAAGAGAAAGAAAGAGAAAAAGAAAAGAAAAGAAAAAAGAAAGAGAGGGGGGAAGGAGGGAGGGAAGGATGAAGGAAGACAGGAAGGAAGGAAAAGAACTATCTTCTTCAAATCCTATAAGATCACATTAGGACAAAGTAAATCTGCTCTGTTGTCATTATTCAGGTTTTTCAAAGACAGGGGCAGCCAAGATTTTGTTCTTTGACCTTCTCCACCATCTAACATAAAGAGATGACTGTTATTTAAAACTCAATGAGTATCAGGAGGCCAGAAAAGTCCAAATATCATCCACCCAAATCAATAATCACATAAAAAATGGCAGCTGTGCAATTTTATGTGCTCAATTCATCCTCATAAAACAATTCAAATTATTTGTAATCTCTATTTTATAACTGAAGAAATTGAGGCCCATAGAGGTTAAGTAAGTTGCTGAAGATGTTATAGTTAATTTTTGGTAGTGTCAGAATGTTGCTAGGTAATGCCTGAAAATAGAAGGTGAGTTAAGAAAGAAACCTGAAAAGTTCATTTCTTTCAATTGCCTTTACCCAAGATTACAGGTGATATCCAACATGAATCCCAATGGTTTTCTCTCACACAATATCTGATACAAGCCAGAGCAATAAGCCTCAATTCACCTAGCAGGTGTCATTGTGGTGCACAAAAGAGAATTTTTTACCTACCCTGGACATTATGTCCTCTGTTTTTTCAGATTTCTATCACTTGTACAAATAGAGAACCAGTAGAATTATGTAATATTACATTTGGAACCTTAGATGATTTCTAATCTAATTTTTCATTTCACATATAAGTGCAGACATAGAAATGTGATTTGCCCAAGGTCACATGGCAACAGGCAGGTAGGGCTTGAACATGAGTCCCCTGAAAGCCACAGCTGAACATTATCCTTCACTCAGCTCTGCCTGCTCTCTTCCTCATCGCACCTGGCCACCTGGAGTCTGGGGTTGCTTTATCTGCAGCAAAGCCCAGCACAACTCCATACATTTTTAAGAATCCAAAGAAAATATTTAAAGGAAAGTATTTTAGTTTTATTTATTTATTTATTTATTCATTTATTTTTATGGAATAAACTGGGGGTTGAACCCAGAGCCTCACACATTCTTTAGAATTGCCACACCACTGAGTCCATTTTTTTTTTTTTTACTTTGAGATAGAGTCTCATTAAGTTATGCAGGCTGGCTCCAGCCTCTAACTTGTGATCCTCCTGCCTCTGCCTACTGAGTCACTGGGATTTTAGGCATGTATCACAATGCCTAGCTAGAAGGAAGCATCTTAATAAGAGAAAACATGAATAGAGAGACTATTACTGACCCCTCAAATTCAATACCTTCTTTAAGATACCACCTTAGTTAACTGCTCTCATAGAACTGTAGGGAATTCTATTGCTGAAAGTGACTGAGCCACCTGGTCCAAGGTCTTTCTTTAAAAAAATGTCTCCTAAAAGCCAAGAGGAGTGGTGCACACCTGTTATCCCAGCGGCTGGGGAGGCAGAGGCAGGAGGATCACAAGTTCAAGAGTAGAGGTAGTCTGTGTAATTTAGCAAGACCCTATCTCAAAAAAGTAAAAAAAATGGGCTGTGTATGCAGCTCAGTGGTCCAGCACTTGCAAAGTATGCAAGCCTGAGGCCCTGGGTTCAACCCCCAGTACTGCAACAACAACAACAACAACAACAACAACAACAACAACAACAACAACAAGTCTCCTTACCCCTAGGTAAACACCAGATTTTATTTGGATTTCACCAGTGTTTGCATTAATGTCCTTCTATCTTAACATCCAACCAAGGAATCCAAATTACCCTCAGTCATCATGTCTCTCTATTCTCTACTAGTCTGGTACAGTTTCTCTGGCTTTTTTTTTTAATACTATCTTGGCAGTTTTGAAGAGTACTAGTAAGAGATTTTGTGAAATATATCTTGGTGTGGATTTGTCTGACTTTTTCCCGGGATGAGATTAGAGACATAGGGTGAGGAGAACACCACAGATGTGAAGTGCCCTCCTCATCACATCACACAGGGGAACGTGTTGTTCACAAGGCTTCATGGTGATGTTAACCTTGCTCACTTGGCTAGGTTAGTGGCTTCCAGGGGCCCTCACTCTTAAATTTCCCTTTTGCATACCCTGTTGTAGGATGTGAATCACTAAGTCTGGCCCACACATATTATTTAGAAAATTTCAATAAGGAAGATTTATGCCTTTATTGATTTATTGACATTTAATTGTTTTTATAAGTAAATATAAATATATATATATATATATATATATATTATACTGTGGGTTGTAATTCAATAACATACTATATACTTTGTTGCTAAACTTGGATCTAGCTCTGACAGGGGAGCTTCCATATTGTCTCCATGTCTCTTTGATCCATTTCTATGGTGTGTAATCTCTTGCTTTCTGGAACTACTAGATGCTCTTCTCATATCTTCTACTTCCCTGCTCCAGTCTTAAAATCAGCTATTTCTCCAAGGAGCCATGATTCCTTTTTCATACAATAGTATTTAGAAACCAATTTTGAAGTACAGGATGACCTTGTTGCTAAAGCTTCTTACTCCTCTCAATGTCTAGAGCTAGGAAATGCATGTGTGCATAATAACCCACATATATGCACATATTTATCATTATATGTGAGTCTGTCTTCATTTAAAGCTAGTCAAAAGTTCATAGTAGTGCTTCTGACTCTAATCCAACACCACAGCCACCTTCTACCTTGACTGTCATTTCCCTAACAGCAAAAAGTCTTATTTTCAATGCACACCATACATCTACTTATTAATACCCTCCTTTCACAGAAAATAATGTGTAAGAAAGAGGGCAAGTCGCTTGCACAAGGTCACAACTCGTAGGTGTGGCAGTCTTCTGGCTTCTAGACTGGAGAAGCTCTTACTGAAAGTGTCCTTGTATTTCTAATGATTGCTTTTTTTCTTCAAACATGCTTATCATTTCTGGCCCCTAGTCTTTTAATTTCATCATTTTATACTTGCTAAGAAGTGATGGCCTTACTTGAAAATGTATATGGTCTAATTATAAGTAATCTCTCACCATGAGTTCAAGAGGTATGGTAAAAGAACAAGGCTTCTAAAAAGAGTGCTATAAATCAGCCCAGAGTACAGGATTTAACAATAGAAGCTGTCCCAGAACATCGATGTCAGAGGTGTAGAAATGTTGGTCTGGTTAGAAGAGAAGACAAGAGAGCTTCCCTTGAGGTTTATTTGCAGTCATATTATATAGAAAAGATCCAGGACTTGGCAAAAATGCTTTTGTTCCCATTTGACATAAGACTGAAAAAGAAAACCTCATGACCCTGCCAAAGAATTGTATTTCTGTTCTTGGTTTGAATGGGTGAGGGAGGGGCTCAGACTCCTCCCAGTCTCCTCTGGCACTGACATTGCTTCCCAAACCATGGTCCATCCCCATGAGTGCTCATCACTAACACTGGATTCTTAACAGAGCAGGGACTGCAGGGACTTTCAATCATAAGATGAAGAACAGAGGAAAGAGCTGGCATTTGGAAAAAAATGAAGAATAAAATTTAATTTATTTAGAGGGGGGACTGTTCTGATCCTTGCCCCCCAACACACATCTCTCTAAAGTAATTGATGTAAAAGTTCAGATCAGATACCAGCAAAGACACCATTAAAGAGTCAGGAAGGCTCTTAAGTCAAATGCATTTGTTGAGGGCAGACAGAGGCTCTCCAGGATGGGCTGAGAGTGTGGCTGAAGAGGAGACAGTGAGATACAAACTCCCTAAAGAGTTTGTTGAAATCCTTAACTCTGGTACTTGAGACTGTAAGGAAATAGGGTCTTTTGACAGATGTGATCAAGGCCCTCTGAGATTGAGTCACAGATTGGAGGGATGCAGTTATTAACCAAAAAAATTCCAAAGATCTCTGGCTATAAAGGGAGCTGAAAAGATCTTTTCGTAGAGTCATAAGAAAGCACTATAGTGGAAATAAACTTACATTGAGGGATAAGTCCTGGCCAGGGGACCAGATGTCATGTCAAAGAGATCACTAATTATTGCATAGGGTGCCCCAGCCTCAGGATCCCACCTCCAAGGCAAAGATCATCTCTTAACCTTGTGTAGCCATCTCTGAGTCTGTGGGCAGTAGCAGCTTTTATTTTTTTATATACATACATACATATAGATATAGATATAGATATAGATATAGATATATCGATATATATATATCTATATATAGATAGATAGATATATAGATAGATATATATAGATATATATATTGATATATATATCTATATATATATATTGATTAATTATATATATAATTAATAATTAATAATATATAATATATATAATAATATATATAATAATATATAATAATATATAATAATAATTAATAAATTAAAAAATATATATTGATATA